>CM036244.1:0-165000 GCA_020698575.1 Bostrychus sinensis | reverse complement strand
GGGCTAAACCAGGGCTAAACCAGGACTAGACCAGGACTAGACCAGGACTAGACCAAGGCTAAACCAGGTCTAAACCAGGTCTAAACCTAGGTCTAAACCAGGTCTAAACCTAGGTCTAAACCTAGGTCTAAACCAGGTCTAAACCAGGTCTAAACCAAGGCTAAACCAGGTCTAAACCAGGTCTAAACCAGGGCTAAACCAGGACTAAACCAGGGCTAAACCAGGACTAAACCAGGTCTAAACCAGGTCTAAACCAGGGCTAAACCAGGTCTAAACCAGGTCTAAACCAGGGCTAAACCAGGACTAAACCAGGTCTAAACCAGGGCTAAACCAGGTCTAAACCAGGTCTAAACCAGGGCTAAACCAGGACTAAACCAGGGCTAAACCAGGACTAAACCAGGTCTAAACCAGGACTAAACCAGGGCTAAACCAGCTCTAAACCAGGGCTAAACCAGGACTAGACCAGGACTAGACCAGGACTAGACCAGGACTAGACCAGGACTAAACCAGGACTAAACCAGGGCTAAACCAAGTCTAAACCAGGTCTAAACCAGGGCTAAACCAGGACTAGACCAGGACTAGACCAGGACTAGACCAGGGCTAAACCAGGGCTAAACCAGGGCTAAACCAGGTCTAAACCAGGGCTAAACCAGGTCTAAACCAGGACTAGACCAGGACTAGACCAGGACTAGACCAGGACTAAACCAGGACTAAACCAGGAGCAGTAATAGTGTAAGTGTTTGTGTTTCAGAGATGCAGTTTGTGTGGCTGCTGTGTCTGAGCGCGCTCTCAGTCTGTGCTCAAAGCGGATTGGACGAAACTGACCACGCCCCCCTCAACCACCAACACCTGGTTTCTGACGGCAACAGAGCCCCAGGTAAACAACAAACAAACAAACAAGTATACAAATGTGGGTTGAACATTTTTATTATTACAGCTGTTCATTATAATCATACAGGCCCTCCTGGTTTAGTCCTGGTTTAGTCCTGGTTTAGACCTGGTTTAGACCTGGTTTAGACCTGGTTTAGTCCTGGTTTAGTCCTGGTTTAGACCTGGTTTAGTCCTGGTTTAGTCCTGGTTTAGACCTGGTTTAGTCCTGGTTTAGTCCTGGTTTAGACCTGGTTTAGTCCCGGTTTAGTCCTGGTTTAGGCCCAGTTTAGACCCGGTTTAGACCCGGTTTAGACCTGGTTTAGACCTGGTTTAGACCTGGTTTAGTCCTGGTTTAGTCCTGGTTTAGACCTGGTTTAGTCCTGGTTTAGTCCTGGTTTAGGCCCAGTTTAGTCCTGGTTTAGTCCTGGTTTAGACCTGGTTTAGTCCTGGTTTAGGCCCAGTTTAGTCCTGGTTTAGTCCTGGTTTAGACCTGGTTTTGGTTGGCGGTGTCTGTGTTGTATTATTGCTGTGCTGTTGTTGTGTTGTTGCTGACAGATGCAGGAAACTGAAGTGTGGGCCGCAGTCGTTAGCTCCAAACCACAACTTCCTGTTTCTGATGAAGTCACAGGAAGTGAGCTGTCTCTAAATTTACCTCCGCAGTGACTTTCGGGAGTAGGCTTTTGTTCTTTTCCAGTACACAAGAACACTTTAATACAACACGAATTCTGGAAATGTTGGGGCGTTTTTTTACATTTGAACAAATCCCATGAGCCAATATTTTCTTCCCAAAGACAACATAACAAATGTTTATCTGAGAAATGGGACACTTTTATCACAAAATGAGCTCATTTCAAATGTGCTGCCTACAGCTCTCAGTTGGGACAGGGGCAGGTTTACCTCAGGTCTCAGTTGGGACAGGAGCAGGTTTACCTCAGGTCTCAGTTGGGACAGGGGCAGGTTTACCTCAGGTCTCAGTTGGGACAGGGGCAGGTTTACCTCAGGTCTCAGTTGGGACAGGGGCAGGTTTACCTCAGGTCTCAGTTGGGACAGGAGCAGGTTTACCTCAGGTCTCAGTTGGGACAGGGGCAGGTTTACCTCAGGTCTCAGTTGGGTTGTAGAGCAGATGTTTCTCTAAAACCTTTATAAACCTTTCAGCGTTCATAGTTCCTTCCCAAACACACAGTGGCCCGTCCCGTCTGCACTCATGCCTCCGTCCCATCAGAGACGCTGCTTTTGAACTGAACGCTGAGAACTCGCTGGAAGGTCTCCTCCTCTTTAGCCCGGAGGACACGGTGTCCCTGATTTCCTAAAAGAATGTCAGATTTGGACAGGTCTGACCACAGGACACTGTCCCACTCTGAAACTGTCCATTTTAAATGAGCCCTGTCCCGGGACACGCGCCGCTTCTGGACCATGTTCACAGATGGCTTCCTTTTTGCAGGACAGAGCTTTAGTTGGCTCTGCAGATGGAGGATTGTGTTTACCCACAGTGGTTTCTGGAAGTGTTCCTGGGCCCAGTTAGTAAAGTCACTGACACAATCATGAAGAGTGATGCGGGGCCCCTGAGGGCCCCAAGACCTGAATCTGAAGTCTGGATGTGAAGACCAAGCCTTTGAGGAACATTGTTTTTAAAGTTCTCCACTTTAATCTTTTTCCTCTTCACTCATTCACAGACCTCAGATCAGTTACCTTCATCCTGTCACTGACCTCAGATCAGTTACCTTCATCCTGTCACTGACCTCAGATCAGTTACCTTCATCCTGTCACAGACCTCAGATCAGTTACCTTCATCCTGTCACTGACCTCAGATCAGTTACCTTCATCCTGTCACAGACCTCAGATCAGTTACCTTCATCCTGTCACAGACCTCAGATCAGTTACCTTCATCCTGTCACAGACCTCAGATCAGTTACCTTCATCCTGTCACTGACCTCAGATCAGTTACCTTCATCCTGTCACTGACCTCAGATCAGTTACCTTCATCCTGTCACAGACCTCAGATCAGTTACCTTCATCCTGTCACAGACCTCAGATCAGTTACCTTCATCCTGTCACTGACCTCAGATCAGTTACCTTCATCCTGTCACTGACCTCAGATCAGTTACCTTCATCCTGTCACTGACCTCAGATCAGTTACCTTCATCCTGTCACAGACCTCAGATCAGTTACCTTCATCCTGTCACAGACCTCAGATCAGTTACCTTCATCCTGTCACTGACCTCAGATCAGTTACCTTCATCCTGTCACAGACCTCAGATCAGTTACCTTCATCCTGTCACAGACCTCAGATCAGTTACCTTCATCCTGTCACAGACCTCAGATCAGTTACCTTCATCCTGTCACTGACCTCAGATCAGTTACCTTCATCCTGTCACTGACCTCAGATCAGTTACCTTCATCCTGTCACTGACCTCAGATCAGTTACCTTCATCCTGTCACAGACCTCAGATCAGTTACCTTCGGTAGTTTACAGATCTCCCAGCTCAATCTTTTTAACATTTCTTCCTTTTTCAGCCCTGTCCCAGCTGAGAGCTGTAGGCAGCACATTTGAAATGAGCTAATTTTGTGATAAAAGTGTCCCATTTCTCAGATAAACATTTGTTATGTTATCTTTGTTCTGTTGGGAAGAAAATATTGGCTCATGGGATTTGAAAGTTTTTTTCTTTAAACTTTATTCACATTTAAAAAACATTACAACATTTCTGGATTTCAGGTAGTAGTAGTGTTCACAGTAGTTTTCCTTGCGTTCCTGTTTGAGCACGCAGCTGCGGTCGGTCCTCAGGTGGGCCGTCCTGTGTGGGGCACGGGCCGCTGTGGAGCAGGACGAGGCTTTGTTTAAAGACGAAAGGCAGCTGAGAGTCAGGAATAAACCAGAGCTCAAACTGAAACTTCAGACTTCAGAGGATTAGGCTCGTGTGGGGCTGATAATCACCAGCAGGATTATGAAGTATATGCAGTATTAATTCATGTTTAATTAATGTCCTGTTACATGTCACGGGATATCCCAGCTGCTTTGGTCCTGGGGCTCACACTTAACCCCAATTTACGCCAAAAGCAGCGACGAAAAGAAAAGAAAGTAGGAGTGGACTGGATGGCCAGACAAACTCTTTTCCTCTTCTGTAAAAAGAAGTGAGTCTGTTCTCTTAGTGTAAGTTTAATTTCTGTGGGCGGAACAATCTCAGGCGGAGTAACCAATCAGAGAAACGAGGGGCGGGATGTATCCTCAACAAACATGGAGCCATTTTTTCCATAAAACTCCACAATCCTGTGTATGTGAACAGCTCTGTTGTTATTTGTGAGCGGGGACAGCAGCAGAAGCCAGTTGTACAAAGACTTGTGAAAGAAAAAGTGGGTTTGTTTGAATGTGGTGGACGTCAGAGGGACTTTACTGTTGTTAAAATGGAAACAGGACCAAGACAAAAATGGCTTCTTAACTGATCGATTATCTCGAGGCCAATAATATTTTAACTGAGGCACAGTCTGGTTTTGGTTCAGGTCATGGATGTGTCAGAGCTGTGATGATGTAACAGCGCTGTAATATTTACAGATCTAACAAAAGCTTTTGATTCCACCTTGTTAAAGTGACTAAGCTACGTTTGCACTTCCAATCAGTCCTTATTATGGTTTTCCAACTATTTGTCAGACAGGTAATTATATATATATCTCCAAAGGTGTGCCTCAGGGCTCTATCCTTGGTCCTACTCTTTTTTCAGTTTATATAAATGATATTCCACTGTCTGTTGGCAAAGGAACTGTATATTTATGTTCCTCTGACTATGGAAGCAAACTTGTTTCATCACATTTTGAATTTTAAATGCCTTTGAATTTCTATCACTGAATTTTTTAACACTGAAATAGGAGTCTGAATTTTTTTGTCTGTAAATTTCGATCACTGAAATTTCAGTATTTAATTTTCACTGCATTATTTCAGTGTTAAAAATTTCAGAATAAAAAATGAGGCTTTAAAAAATTCGGAGTCTAAAATATGTCAAAAATTCACATGAAACGTCTGACTTGCCGCATTTGTACCGGAAGCACTCGTTCCATTCATGTGCACATGCGCAAAAAGAAATGTTTTCCGTAAGGTATTTTTGCTATTAATCGTGTTTTTTACTTCTTTAAATAAGCTGTACTTGGTTTTAAGAAGCGAGACAATAAAAATACATATCTTCAAAATGTTTCTTAATTTTTTTGTAATTTAGCATTGACCATCTTCTCCATGGTCACGCCTTCAGCTCTCTCTGTTTACTGTCACCACCACAGGAGCTACTGAACTATGAAAGTGTCTGCAGGAGAAAGCGCTACTTTTGTTTAGTTTTTATCGTATTTTGATGTTTACATAACTCCATGAGTCTGAGGAAAAGTGAAAAGGCATTTAAAATTCAAACTGTGAAGAGACAAGTTTGCTTCCATGGATGACACAGTTTTGTTTGCATCTGATCCATCGTCACTCAAAATCTGCAACTAAGTTTCCTCAATTTACAAAAAGCCTTTACAAATCCTTTCTCTAAATGCCATGAAAACAAAAGTTATATGCTTTAATTGTAAAAAGACATCTCCACTACAGATGGGACCATTTTAGAGCAGGTTACAGAATACAAATACTTAGAAATCTGTTTAGACAGTTCATTGTCCTTCAACATTACAAACAAAGGTTAAAGCAAAACTGAGCTTCCTGTACAGAAACCGTTCCTCCTTTACTTCAGATAAACGTGATGAAATGTCCATCCTTCCTCTTTTTGACAGGGATATAATCTGTCATCACCCTTGTAAAGAAAGCCTTCAAAAACTGGACACAGTATTTCAGTCGGCTGTCCTCCTTCCAGACACATCACTGCCTGCTGTGTTCTCAGGTTAACCTCACTGCAAACTCGTCGCCTGTGTTTGTTTATAAAACTATGTTAGGTCTCACTCCTCCGGATCTAAACCAGTTGCTACAATGAGAAATTCCTTCGAGGTATAACACTCGACCCTCAGTTTATCAAACTAAAAGTTCCCAAAACAAACTCATCTTTTGGCCTCATGTCTTTTTGTTTTGCTGCTGCAAATGATTGGTATCAAAATACACTTCATATGGAATCGATGACCTCACTTTCTGCCTTTAAAAGCAGATGAAAAGACATTTTTAAGGACTCATGTAGTGAGATGGTGAGTTTGGTGAACTTGTTATATTATGTTCTTTATGCTATAGTTATGTGAATAACTGTTAATATATTACGTTAACATACGAGACACCTATTCAGTTCATTGTTTATGCTTCATGTAGCTGAATAACCATCAATGTGTTACGTTAGCATAGCGCACACCTATTCAGCTGTTGTTCTCTATTCTATTATTACTATAACTTTCCTTTTAACATGAAATGTCTGTTCTTGGTGTCGGATTTTGTAAAATAAATTTACCTCAAAAAATGCGACTTATAGTCCAGTGCGACTTATATACGTTTTTTTCTTCTTCATTATGCATTTTTGGCGAGTGCCACTTATACTCCGGAGTCACTTATAGTCCGGAAAATATGTTAAATGAAAAATGAAATGAAAAATTCCCACAGAGGACTGAAAAACAATGAGGATTCAGCAGCAGGGTCTGGCTGGACAGGGGTTAAACTGAGGCTTTCTAACGGAGGCAAATACAGTGATTTTCTGCTGATTCAGGGAGAGAGACACAGACCGTTCACTCTCTCATCCATTCACATGCTACATCTGACCCCAGGTGAAGCGTATCTAAAATATAACACTTGCTTATACTGAAATAACAACACAGTGCTGGGAGGTCACATGACACAGCGCCTGGTTCAAGTCTTTTATTTGTGTTTGAGCGTTTTCATGAAACAGTGATCCAACACCAGGCCTGACAGAGGACACGCTGAGTGAGTTCTAACTTCTTATTCTGTGCTGTCCCAGACTTCTGCTCCGTGGATCCTCCTCTGTGCCACGACGAGAACGCCAGACTCAGCTTCGACGCCATCTGTGCCATCCACAAACTGATGGACGACGACGCGGACGGCAACGTGGACGCCACAGAGACGGACGAGGTCAGCGACGCTTACCTGACTCTGCAGCTGTGTGATGCTGACGATCATTACTGTCATCTCACTCTTACACACAGAGGGCATCTGTTCTCAGTCCTCCAGGGAATCAGGAAACAAAGGTTAAACAAGAAGGTCATCTGCACAAGCTTTGTTTTTAGAAGAGGTTTCACCCTCACTCCAAAGGGCTTAATCATTTCTGAGGAAAACTGCAGTGGGAGTGGTATTTCCAGAGGGAGGGGTTAAACCTGATGAGGACAGGACAGACTGGAGTCTGAGGCCGGGTCCCGAGTCCTGGACTGGAGTCTGAGGCCGGGTCCCGAGTCCTGGACTGGAGTCTGAGGCCGGGTCCCGAGTCCTGGACTGGAGTCTGAGGCCGGGTCCTGAGTCCTGGACTGGAGTCTGAGGCCGGGTCCCGAGTCCTGGACTGGAGTCTGAGGCCGGGTCCCGAGTCCTGGACTGGAGTCTGAGGCCGGGTCCCGAGTCCTGGACTGGAGTCTGAGGCCGGGTCCCGAGTCCTGGACTGGAGTCTGAGGCCGGGTCCCGAGTCCTGGACTGGAGTCTGAGGCCGGGTCCCGAGTCCTGGACTGGAGTCTGAGGCAGGGTCCCGAGTCCTGGACTGGAGTCTGAGACCGGGTCCCGAGTCCTGGACTGGAGTCTGAGGCCGGGTCCCGAGTCCTGGACTGGAGTCTGAGGCCGGGTCCCGAGTCCTGGACTGGAGTCTGAGGCCGGGTCCCGAGTCCTGGACTGGAGTCTGAGGCCGGGTCCCGAGTCCTGGACTGGAGTCTGAGGCCGTTTCCCGAGTCCTGGACTGGAGTCTGAGGCCGGGTCCTGAGTCCTGGAGTCTGAGGCCGGGTCCCGAGTCCTGGACTGGAGTCTGAGGCCGGGTCCCGAGTCCTGGACTGGAGTCTGAGGCCGGGTCCTGAGTCCTGGAGTCTGAGGCCGGGTCCCGAGTCCTGGACTGGAGTCTGAGGCCGGGTCCTGAGTCCTGGAGTCTGAGGCCGGGTCCCGAGTCCTGGACTGGAGTCTGAGGCCGGGTCCCGAGTCCTGGACTGGAGTCTGAGGCCGGGTCCCGAGTCCTGGACTGGAGTCTGAGGCCGGGTCCCGAGTCCTGGACTGGAGTCTGAGGCCGGGTCCCGAGTCCTGGACTGGAGTCTGAGGCCGGGTCCTGAGTCCTGGAGTCTGAGGCCGGGTCCCGAGTCCTGGACTGGAGTCTGAGGCCGGGTCCCGAGTCCTGGACTGGAGTCTGAGGCCGGGTCCCGAGTCCTGGACTGGAGTCTGAGGCCGGGTCCCGAGTCCTGGACTGGAGTCTGAGGCCGGGTCCCGAGTCCTGGACTGGAGTCTGAGGCCGGGTCCCGAGTCCTGGACTGGAGTCTGAGGCCGGGTCCTGAGTCCTGGAGTCTGAGGCCGGGTCCCGAGTCCTGGACTGGAGTCTGAGGCCGGGTCCTGAGTCCTGGAGTCTGAGACCGGGTCCCGAGTCCTGGAGTCTGAGGCCGGGTCCCGAGTCCTGGACTGGAGTCTGAGGCCGGGTCCCGAGTCCTGGAGTCTGAGGCCGGGTCCCGAGTCCTGGACTGGAGTCTGAGGCCGGGTCCCGAGTCCTGGACTGGAGTCTGAGGCCGGGTCCTGAGTCCTGGACTGGAGTCTGAGGCCGGGTCCTGAGTCCTGGACTGGAGTCTGAGGCCGGGTCCCGAGTCCTGGAGTCTGAGACCGGGTCCCGAGTCCTGGACTGTGGTGATTGTTCACTGACAACAAGAGAAGCTGAGCTTCCCCTAAAATTTCATAAAATAAATGGTCAAAGATGCACGGCTGAATTCCATAAAATTCGATAATAAGTTGCATTAAGAGTGTGATAGAATGTGTTTAGTTCCATGAGTATGTGGTTCATTAATCAGCTTTAGTCTGGTTCTCCTCTCACTTCAGAGCTGGGTAAATCCTGCTGACGCTGAGCTTCAGTGGAGCTCTGTGAGAGAGAGGCAAGCTGTTTATTTCATAGCAAAAATGCAAGATACTGATTGGATAAAGGAGCCAAAAATGTCCCGCCCCTGGACACTAAGCGTGGAGCAGTGGAGCAGCACATTTCAGCTCAGATCTAGCGCAGGGCCCTCCAGACCAGGATCCTGGCTCAGGTCTGGTCCTCTGCCCCTGACAGGGTTAAACCCAGAGACACTGAAGGACTCACATTTCCTACAGAGACAAAGTCGACCTTACCTGAAACACAAATGCACATAAAATACAGCTCAGCGTCACAAAGGCTAAAGGGTTAACAACATTATTACAAAGGTCAAAGTCATCAGTGAAGTCCAGGACAAGACAAATGTAGATGTTAGTGTCCTGTCCACACTGAGAGGGACAACTCTGTTCACCTGAGGATTTAAAGATGGCGTCTCTTTCTTCTTCTGCAGTTTCTGAGGGAGGACCTGAAGTTTTCCGACTCAAAAACCAAACGACGAAACTTCCACCGAGTCGACCTCCACATCAGCATCGAGGACATGTGGAGCAGCTGGAAACACTCTGAGGGTTAGTCCTGGTTTAGTCCTGGTTTAGTCCTGGTTTAGTCCTGGTTTAGTCCTGGTTTAGTCCTGGTTTAGGCCTGGTTTAGTCCTAGTTTAGGCCCAGTTTAGTCCTGGTTTAGCCCTAGTTTAAGCCCAGTTTAGTCCTGGTTTAGTCCTGGTTTAGGCCTGGTTTAGGCCCAGTTTAGTCCTGGGTTAGTCCTGGTTTAGTCCTGGTTTAGGCCCAGTTTAGTCCTGGTTTAGTCCTGGTTTAGCCCTAGTTTAGGCCCAGTTTAGTCCTGGTTTAGCCCTAGTTTAAGTGCAGTTTAGTCCTGGTTTAGTCCTGGTTTAGGCCTGGTTTAGGCCCAGTTTAGTCCTGGGTTAGTCCTGGTTTAGTCCTGGTTTAGTCCTGGTTTAGCCCTAGTTTAGGCCCAGTTTAGTCCTGGTTTAGTCCAGGTTTAGACCTGCTTTTCACCTGGTTCAGTCCTGGTTAAATCCTTGTTTAGCTCTAGTTTATGCCTGGTTTATTCCCGGTTTAGAGCTGGTTTTTGCCAGATTTAATCCAAGCTTAGTTCTGGTTCAGTCCTGGTTAAGTCTGAGCTAAGTTCTAGTCTTGGTTTAATCTTGGTTCAGCTCAATCATTACTAATAATTAAGAGCCTCTGGTGGAGGTCTGCATTTTCTATGTGCTTCTAGTTTAGTTTAGTTTGATTTATTCCTAATTTAGTCTAGGCCTAGTCCTGGTCTAGTCCTGATTTAGACCTGGTTTAGTTCTGGTCTCTTTTGGCCCTTGTTTTGTGCATCACTAACATCATCTTCTCTTTTACAATAAACACAGCCGTCTCCTGTGACTCTGACTGATCTCCTCGGTGTATTCAGTGTTTCTCTGGGTTTCTCTGTTTAACGTTAGAGGAAGCAGCAGAACACACACACACAGACACACACACACACACACACACACACAGACACACACACAACACAGACACACACAACACAGACACACACACACAGACACACACACACACAACACAGACACACACAACACACACACAGACACACACACACACAGACACACACACAGACACACACACACACACAGACACACACACACACAACACAGACACACACACACACAACACAGACACACACAACACACACACAGACACACACACACACACACACAGACACACACACAGACACACACACACACACAGACACACACACACAGACACACACACACACACACACACAACACAGACACACACAACACAGACACACACACAGACACACACAGACACACACACACAGACACACACACACACACACACAACACAGGAAGTCCAGTTCTGAGGCTGCAGAGGGAAAATAAGTTAAGTCTAAATAAACATCTGTGAGTTATTAATAGTGAGAGGCTGTGTTTGTTTAAGGAGCTCGTGATCTGTGATGTTCTCTGTAAACGACAGAACCAGGAAGGAGAAACCAGGATTTATTTAAAAAGAGAAAGGACCACGGCGCACGCAGCGATCAGGTCCTCGAGGTCCAGACCTCGCTATTTTTTCCTACATAATTTCATTATTGTTCTGGACTGTGTCCTTGTTCAGTCCTGGCTTAATCCTGAGGCGTCTGCTGCAAAGGACGATTTCTACTGTTTACCTGGTCTTAGACCTGGTTTAGTCCCGGTTCAGACCCGGTTCAGACCCGGTCCAGACCTGGTATCTTCTCTTGTTTCCAGTGTATAACTGGTCGGTGGTGCAGGTGGAGCAGTGGTTGTTGGTCTTCGTGGAGCTGCCTCAGTACTCCGCCTCCTTCAGGAAGCACCAGCTCAACGGCACCGCTCTGCCCAGGTACTACCCAGAATCCTTTGCTCTCTCTGAGCCTCTCCTCTGCACCGCTCTGCCCAGGTACTACCCAGAATCCTTTGCTCCCTCTGAGCCTCTCTTCTGCACCGCTCTGCTCTCTGTTTAATCTGGTTTAAACATGATTTAGACCTGGTTTAGTCCTGGTTTGTTCCTCCAGCTCATGTCTCTCTAAAGCCTGGGTTAAGCCCGGTTTAAGCCCAGTTTTAGCCAGGTCTAAAGCCTGGTTTAAGCCCGGTTTAAGCCTGGTTTAAGCCCGGTTTAAGCCCAGTTTAAGCCCGGTTTAAGCCCCGGTCTCTCCTCAGGTTGGCGGTGAAGAACTCGACCCTGACCGGATCCATGTTGAAGATCTTGGACCGGAGTCACGCTCAGAAGCTGCAGCTCAAGGCCCTGGACACGGTTCTCTTTGGACCTCCTCCAGGTCAGACTCAGTCCCACCCAAGACAAGGACTAGGACTAGTGTAGTCCTGGTTTACTTCTGGATTTAGTTCTAGCTCAATCATGGTTTACGTCGAGTCTTGACCTTGTTTAGTTGAACCTTTATCCTGGTCTTAGCCCTGGTTTTGCCCATATTCAGTCATCTTTGTTTGGTCCTCATTTAGTCCTGGTTTAGATCTGGTTTAGTCCTGGTTTAGACCTAGTTTAGTCCTGGTTTAGTTCTGGTTTAGTCATCTTCATTAAGTCTTGAGATTTGGTCCAGCTTATCTCTGATTTTGTCCTGGTTTAGTCTTGGTTTAGACCTGAAGTCTCTGTGTGTCCTGCAGATCGTGAGAACCGTTGGAAAGACCTGGTCCTGGTCCTGTCCGTGGTCCTGGCTCTGATGGGGTGCTGGTTCGCCTACACCCAGACCAGGAAGTCCCGGGACGATCTGAGCAAACTGATGAAGGACCTGGAGGGACTACAGAAGGCCGAGGAGAGCCTCATGGACCTGCAGGACAAGTCAGTACCACTGAGAGGACTTTAGACCTGGTTTAGTCCTGGTTTAGACCTGGTTTAGTCCTAGTTTAGTCCTAGTTTAGTCCTGGTTTAGTCCTAGTTTAGTCCTAATTTAGTCCTGGTTTAGTCCTAGTTTAGTCCTGGTTTAGACCTAGTTTAGTCCTAGTTTAGTCCTGGTTTAGTCCTGGTTTAGACCTGGTTTAGACCTGGTTTAGTCCTGGTTTAGTCCTGGTTTAGACCTGGTTTAGTCCTGGTTTAGACCTGGTTTAGTCCTGGTTTAGACCTGGGTTAGTCCTGGTTTAGTCCTGGTTTAGACCTGGTTTAGTCCTGGTTTAGACCTGGTTTAGACCTGGTTTAGTCCTGGTTTAGACCTGGTTTAGTCCTGGTTTAGACCTGGTTTAGTCCTGGTTTAGTCCTGGTTTAGACCTGGTTTAGACCTGGTTTAGTCCTGGTTTAGACCTGGTTTAGTCCTAGTTTAGACCTGGTTTAGTCCTAGTTTAGTCCTGGTTTAGTCCTGGTTTAGTCCTGGTTTAGTCTTGGTTTAGTCCTGGTTTAGTCCTGGTTTAGTCCTGGTTTAGTCCTAGTTTAGTCCTGGTTTAGTCCTGGTTTAGTCCTAGTTTAGACCTGGTTTAGACCTGGTTTAGACCTGGTTTAGTCCTAGTTTAGTCCTGGTTTAGTCCTAGTTTAGTCCTGGTTTAGTCCTGGTTTAGTCCTGGTTTAGACCTGGTTTAGACCTGGTTTAGTCCTGGTTTAGACCTGGTTTAGTCCTAGTTTAGTCCTGGTTTAGTCCTAGTTTAGTCCTGGTTTAGTCCTGGTTTAGACCTGGTTTAGACCTGGTTTAGTCCTGGTTTAGTCTTGGTTTAGTCCTGGTTTAGTCCTGGTTTAGTCCTGGTTTAGTCCTGGTTTAGTGCAGGACGACACATTTACACAGACTCAACGTAAACCAGACGCCTCAGTTGTATTTAGTGTGAACGTAACAAAAGGCTTCTGTGTTTCCCTTGTATAGTGATGCAGACGTTGTTGTAGTCTCAGGTGTGTTGTGTGTGTGTTCTTTTTAAATAATCAGTTGTTGTTTTCTTCTGGACTGCTCGTTTTAACTAAAGCTGAAGTTTAAACTTTACTAACGCTCACTAATTTCTTGCAGAAAAGAGCCGCATCACGGACACATTGTTTAACTTTGCTGCTGTGAGAAACACGAGGCGAGTCGTGTGTCAGGATGAATAGTTTGTGGACCAATAATGTTATTAGTGTAGGACCTGGTGATACACAGAGGCAGCCATACTTTCATCTTTTATACAGTTTTACAGTGCAGGGTATAACGACTAAAGCCAGTAAACACAGTAAGTTTATGGTCTTTACTGCTTTATAAAACATGTTACGTGACTATTATCATTACAGAATGAAGCTAGACTTGGACCCATGTGGACGTAGAAATAGAATAATTACGTCACTTAACCTTTAAACTGCTGTCAGGTGGAGAGAGATTTTTTTTAAACGGGTGAAGAAAATATCCGTTTATAAAAATATCCAGGGATGTGTAGCCAGGGCCTAGTTTTTCTGAAAGCGTTTTTTCTCTGGACACACAGAAGTCACTGCTCCTGTCTGCTCCTCCAATCCGGGAGAGGTCTTCTGTGAGGTTGGCCTGGACTGGGAGCCGGTCTGTGGTCTGCGTGTGGAGGTATGAGAGGAGTCTGTGCTCAGACCGGGCCGTCCTGAAGTCTTTGACCATAAAAGGATCTGTCTCTCTGTGTGTGGCTCTGAGTTCAGCCCTGGACTCTCCTTTGTCTGCGCCTCAGCGGCTCCTCTAAACAAACGCCTCACTGCTCCTGCTTCAGACCCGCTCCAGACCTGGTTTTGTCCGGGTTTAGTTCTGAACTAACCTAGATTTAAAGTGATAAAAATGGGATTAACACTTACTAAATAAGGACAAAAGAAGGACTAAACCCGGACAATACCAGATCTAAAACAAGTGACGCAGGATTTAAAGTGTCGCTAAATTAAACTAAAGCAGGACTTGAAGGAAATGCAGAGAACACATAAACTATCCTTTAAGTCGGGTATACGCTGCGCAATTTTTTTAGTTTTGAATGATCACACGTCTGACAGAGATCGTAGGTTTGATCAAACGTCTTACAGAGATCGTAAGTTCGGTTTTACGTCTGACAGAGTTCGTAAGTTTGGTTTTACGTCTGACAGAGTTCGTAAGTTTGGTAATATGTCTTACAGAGATCGTAGGTTTGGTTTTACGTCTGACAGAGATCGTAAGTTTGGTTTTACGTCTGACGGAGATCTTAGGTTTGGTTTTACGTCTGACAGAGATCTTAGGTTTGGTTTTACGTCTGACAGAGTTCGTAAGTTTGGTTTTACGTCTGACAGAGATCGTAAGTTTGATCACACGTCTTACAGAGATCGTAGGTTTGGTTTTACGTCTGACAGAGATCGTAAGTTTGGTTTTACGTCTGACAGAGATCTTAGGTTTGGTTTTACGTCTGACAGAGTTCGTAAGTTTGGTTTTACGTCTGACAGAGATCGTAAGTTTGGTAATATGTCTTACAGAGATCGTAGGTTTGGTTTTACGTCTGACAGAGATCATAGGTTTGGTTTTACGTCTTACAGAGATCGTAAGTTTGATCACACGTCTTACAGAGATCGTAGGTTTGGTTTTACGTCTGACAGAGATCGTAAGTTTGGTTTTACGTCTGACAGAGATCTTAGGTTTGGTTTTACGTCTGACAGAGTTCGTAAGTTTGGTTTTACGTCTGACAGATCGTAGGTTTGGTTTTACGTCTGACAGAGATCGTAGGTTTGGTTTTACGTCTTACAGAGATCGTAGGTTTGGTTTTACGTCTTACAGAGATCGTAGGTTTGGTTTTACGTCTGACAGAGATCGTAGGTTTGGTTTTACGTCTGACAGATCGTAGGTTTGGTTTTACGTCTTACAGAGATCGTAAGTTTGGTTTTACGTCTGACAGAGTTCGTAAGTTTGGTTTTACGTCTGACAGAGTTCGTAAGTTTGGTTTTACGTCTGACAGATCGTAGGTTTGGTTTTACGTCTGACAGATCGTAGGTTTGGTTTTACGTCTTACAGAGATCGTAGGTTTGGTTTTACGTCTTACAGAGATCGTAAGTTTGGTTTTACGTCTGACAGATCGTAGGTTTGGTTTTACGTCTGACAGAGATCGTAGGTTTGGTTTTATGTCTGACAGAGATCGTAGGTTTGGTTTTACGTCTTACAGAGATCGTACGTTTGGTTTTACGTCTGACAGAGATCGTAGGTTTGGTTTTACGTCTGACAGAGATCGTAGGTTTGGTTTTACGTCTGACAGAGAACGTAGGTTTGGTTTTACGTCTTACAGAGATCGTAGGTTTGGTTTTACGTCTGACAGAGATCGTAGGTTTGGTTTTACGTCTGACAGATCGTAGGTTTGGTTTTACGTCTGACAGATCGTAGGTTTGGTTTTACGTCTTACAGAGATCGTAGGTTTGGTTTTACGTCTTACAGAGATCGTAAGTTTGGTTTTACGTCTGACAGATCGTAGGTTTGGTTTTACGTCTGACAGAGATCGTAGGTTTGGTTTTATGTCTGACAGAGATCGTAGGTTTGGTTTTACGTCTTACAGAGATCGTACGTTTGGTTTTACGTCTGACAGAGATCGTAGGTTTGGTTTTACGTCTGACAGAGATCGTAGGTTTGGTTTTACGTCTGACAGAGATCGTAGGTTTGGTTTTACGTCTTACAGAGATCGTAGGTTTGGTTTTACGTCTGACAGAGATCGTAGGTTTGGTTTTACGTCTGACAGATCGTAGGTTTGGTTTTACGTCTTACAGAGATCGTAAGTTTGGTTTTACGTCTGACAGATCGTAGGTTTGGTTTTACGTCTTACAGAGATCGTAGGTTTGGTTTTACGTCTTACAGAGATCGTAAGTTTGGTTTTACGTCTGACAGATCGTAGGTTTGGTTTTACGTCTTACAGAGATCGTAGGTTTGGTTTTACGTCTGACAGAGATCGTAGGTTTGGTTTTACGTCTTACAGAGATCGTAAGTTTGGTTTTACGTCTGACAGATCGTAGGTTTGGTTTTACGTCTTACAGAGATCGTAGGTTTGGTTTTACGTCTGACAGAGATCGTAGGTTTGGTTTTACGTCTTACAGAGATCGTAAGTTTGGTTTTACGTCTGACAGAGATCGTAGGTTTGGTTTTACGTCTGACAGAGATCGTAAGTTTGGTTTTACGTCTGACAGAGATCTTAGGTTTGGTTTTACGTCTGACAGAGTTCGTAAGTTTGGTTTTACGTCTGACAGATCGTAGGTTTGGTTTTACGTCTGACAGATCGTAGGTTTGGTTTTACGTCTTACAGAGATCGTAAGTTTGGTTTTACGTCTGACAGATCGTAGGTTTGGTTTTACGTTTTACAGAGATCGTAGGTTTGGTTTTACGTCTTACAGAGATCGTACGTTTGGTTTTACGTCTGACAGAGATCGTAGGTTTGGTTTTACGTCTGACAGATCGTAGGTTTGGTTTTACGTCTTACAGAGATCGTAGGTTTGGTTTTACGTCTGACAGAGATTGTAGGTTTGGTTTTACGTCTGACAGAGATCGTAGGTTTGGTTTTACGTCTTACAGAGATCGTACGTTTGGTTTTACGTCTGACAGAGATCGTAGGTTTGGTTTTACGTCTGACAGATCGTAGGTTTGGTTTTACGTCTGACAGAGATCGTAAGTTTGGTTTTACGTCTGACAGATCGTAGGTTTGGTTTTACGTTTTACAGAGATCGTAGGTTTGGTTTTACGTCTTACAGAGATCGTACGTTTGGTTTTACGTCTGACAGAGATCGTAGGTTTGGTTTTACGTCTGACAGATCGTAGGTTTGGTTTTACGTCTTACAGAGATCGTAGGTTTGGTTTTACGTCTGACAGAGATTGTAGGTTTGGTTTTACGTCTGACAGAGATCGTAGGTTTGGTTTTACGTCTGACAGAGTTCGTAAGTTTGGTTTTACGTCTGACAGAGTTCGTAAGTTTGGTTTTACGTCTGACAGATCGTAGGTTTGGTTTTACGTCTGACAGATCGTAGGTTTGGTTTTACGTCTTACAGAGATCGTAGGTTTGGTTTTACGTCTTACAGAGATCGTAAGTTTGGTTTTACGTCTGACAGATCGTAGGTTTGGTTTTACGTCTGACAGAGATCGTAGGTTTGGTTTTATGTCTGACAGAGATCGTAGGTTTGGTTTTACGTCTTACAGAGATCGTACGTTTGGTTTTACGTCTGACAGAGATCGTAGGTTTGGTTTTACGTCTGACAGAGATCGTAGGTTTGGTTTTACGTCTGACAGAGATCGTAGGTTTGGTTTTACGTCTTACAGAGATCGTAGGTTTGGTTTTACGTCTGACAGAGATCGTAGGTTTGGTTTTACGTCTGACAGATCGTAGGTTTGGTTTTACGTCTGACAGATCGTAGGTTTGGTTTTACGTCTTACAGAGATCGTAGGTTTGGTTTTACGTCTTACAGAGATCGTAAGTTTGGTTTTACGTCTGACAGATCGTAGGTTTGGTTTTACGTCTGACAGAGATCGTAGGTTTGGTTTTATGTCTGACAGAGATCGTAGGTTTGGTTTTACGTCTTACAGAGATCGTACGTTTGGTTTTACGTCTGACAGAGATCGTAGGTTTGGTTTTACGTCTGACAGAGATCGTAGGTTTGGTTTTACGTCTGACAGAGATCGTAGGTTTGGTTTTACGTCTTACAGAGATCGTAGGTTTGGTTTTACGTCTGACAGAGATCGTAGGTTTGGTTTTACGTCTGACAGATCGTAGGTTTGGTTTTACGTCTTACAGAGATCGTAAGTTTGGTTTTACGTCTGACAGATCGTAGGTTTGGTTTTACGTCTTACAGAGATCGTAGGTTTG
The DNA here is from genome assembly GCA_020698575.1 of Bostrychus sinensis. Taxonomy (NCBI): domain Eukaryota; kingdom Metazoa; phylum Chordata; class Actinopteri; order Gobiiformes; family Eleotridae; genus Bostrychus; species Bostrychus sinensis. The sequence continues at coordinate 146,916 of CM036244.1, read as the reverse complement.
GTTTTACGTCTTACAGAGATCGTAAGTTTGGTTTTACGTCTGACAGATCGTAGGTTTGGTTTTACGTCTTACAGAGATCGTAGGTTTGGTTTTACGTCTGACAGAGATCGTAGGTTTGGTTTTACGTCTTACAGAGATCGTAAGTTTGGTTTTACGTCTGACAGAGATCGTAGGTTTGGTTTTACGTCTGACAGAGATCGTAAGTTTGGTTTTACGTCTGACAGAGATCTTAGGTTTGGTTTTACGTCTGACAGAGTTCGTAAGTTTGGTTTTACGTCTGACAGATCGTAGGTTTGGTTTTACGTCTGACAGATCGTAGGTTTGGTTTTACGTCTTACAGAGATCGTAAGTTTGGTTTTACGTCTGACAGATCGTAGGTTTGGTTTTACGTTTTACAGAGATCGTAGGTTTGGTTTTACGTCTGACAGAGTTCGTAAGTTTGGTTTTACGTCTGACAGATCGTAGGTTTGGTTTTACGTCTGACAGATCGTAGGTTTGGTTTTACGTCTTACAGAGATCGTAAGTTTGATCACACGTCTTACAGAGATCGTAGGTTTGGTTTTACGTCTGACAGAGATCGTAAGTTTGGTTTTACGTCTGACAGAGATCGTAGGTTTGGTTTTACGTCTGACAGATCGTAGGTTTAGTTTTATGTCTTACAGAGATCGTACGTTTGGTTTTACGTCTGACAGAGATCGTAGGTTTAGTTTTACGTCTTACAGAGATTGTAGGTTTGGTTTTACGTCTGACAGAGATCGTAGGTTTGGTTTTACGTCTGACAGAGATCGTAGGTGAAGCGAGAAGCTCTATCTGTGATCTATGTTTTTTGTCACATGCGACCCACAGTTTTTGAGCTACGACGGCCGATTTTTTCAACGATTAGGAATCTTTCATCTGCAGAGTGTTTTCCCGGCATTAGGTATTCACTTTAAAAGCCTGGAATTTTCACGGTAATTCTTAAACCTCTGGCGTGTCTGTGTTGTCCCAGATCAGTGTTTAGTTTACAGAGGAAGGCTCTCCGTCTTCATCTGAAACCGACTCAGCTGTGGGATATTTTAATAACAGTAGATCATGTGTCGGTGTGTTGTTGAACAGCTGTAGGACTCCTGTGTGTTTCCTGCCTTTAATCCAAACCCCTCTGAAAATAGAACCGCATTCAGGGACGGTCCGCACTCTCAGATCCAGTTACACAAAGACTCTCTCTGATTATGTGCTGCGTTCAGGGACCTCGCTGTGGGGCCGGACAATGGGATTACAACAGGTGAAGTGTGTCTCTAAAGGTCCCATAGTGAATGAATGTGAGAGTGAATTAGGGCTGCACAATAAATCGCTAAATTATCGTTATCGCAATTTCAGCAAATGCAATTTCCGTATCACAAGAATTGTAACGCTGTGGTTTTCCATCTGACAGAGATTTACACTGAAGAATCATTTTCCAGCAGAGTTTTAAAAGAAAATGTGTAAAATATGTCTTAATTTCCTTAATTTAGTCGAAATTTGGCCTTGTTTTATTCCTGGTTTGATCTGTGTTAAGTTTTATTTTTGATGCCATTTTGGCTTTTTAGTTTTGCAATTTTCAACATAGTTATTGATAGGGTTATAATGACACTGAAATCACAGTTCGGTTTGGTTCAAATTTTTGGAGAGTTCAGTTCAGTACATTTTTGGTACAAAAAAGCAGAAAAAAAATGTGGAAAATATATTTATCTCCTACTGTGATGTAATGTGGTTATTGTTAAATATCTGTTGTAGCTTGTGATGTCCATCCATCTGTGGTCAGAGACACCGCCTCGCACCACAGAGGTCTGGCCCTCAGTGTTTTTTTTGTTTACTGTGTAACCAAACCAAGCCTAAACCAGAACTAAACCAGGTCTAAACCTGTTACACCAGGACTAAGCCATTCCAGTCCAATCCACTTTGTTTTTATAGCACATTTTACAAAATAAGACAGTTTACAAAGTGCTGCACAAAATTATAAAAACAATAAATAAATAAATACTCCATTTAACTTCACTAGTTCCCATTTAAACAATAAAAACTAGTAAAATCAAATAAGAGTAACACTAAAATAACAATGAAGAGAATAAAAGACACAGGACCACACAACTCACGCTGAGTTAAAAGCCAGAGAATAAAAGTGGGTCTGAAGACGAGACTTGAAACCTTCCCCTGTGGGGGCCTGACGTGGGGGGGGTCGACCACAAAGAAGGCCCGGTCCCCCCGGTTTTAAGTCTGGTCTCAGGAACCATGAACCCTAACCTCAGTGAAGGCGCTGGTGTGTAAACCAGGTCTAAACCAGGTCTAAACCAGGTCTAAACCAGGTCTAAACCAGGACTATGCTCTGTGTTAATGCTTTGAATTAACTGAATGGATTTTTTTCCTTGTAGTTGTGACCTTTACATTCGGGTGATGCCGTTTTAAGTGCATTACCAAATTAAACGTGTTGCCTGTAACAAACCCGATCTCCATGCTACGTCGACATACGACTCTCGTCTTATCCCTCGTCTTTGCTGTCATTGATCTTGCCGGGGGAAGCCAAAATGTTCCCATACAGGAGACTGTGGTAAGGTGAGAGTATTTCTGTGGGAGGGTTGCATCACGTGGCCACAGTGAAACCTCCGTCACTTAATTGCGTCCGTGCAGAAACTCGCGTGTGAAATTGAGTTCCGCCGTGCTTAAGTTTGCCCTAAATCATTAAATTTAATTGTAAATACTATTGAAACACTACACAAGTGGACCGAACTAAACACGTTGTAGCGAAACGATTCACTACAACCATCTGTACCGTTACACCTTTAGTTATCGAATCTTGCTTGTTTTTTTGTTATCGTGCAGCCCTAGAGGGAATGGTCGTTTGTCCGTGTGTTGCCTCCGGGGCGTACCTCCCCCCGCCTCAGGCCCATAGTCCTCCCTGTGTGTGTTTAGGCTGCAGAAGGCGCAGGAGGAGCAGCGGAGCGTCCAGGTGGAGAAGGTGCAGGTGGAGAAGCAGCTGAGGACCGAGATCGAGTCGGCCAAACAGGAGGCGCGGCGTCTGCGGGACCTGAGGGAGCAGACGGGCAACGACACCAACTGCCAGAGATACGTGGAGGAGGAGCTGCAGCAGGTACCGGTGTTCCGGGAAATTCTGTTCCCCCATGTTTCCCCTTTAATGTGCATGCTCCAGCGCTCACGCGTCACCGCTATGCAACGCTTTTAAATGCCTTTTCTACTAACTTGATGAATTAAACAAGTAACCTTTTTTGATACTCATGTATTGTGAAGACGTTTCCATTCATTAATTATCAATTTTTACACAATAAAACACCTTATTATGCCTTATGTAGCCGCGAGATAGCCTTAGCCGTATGTAGCCCTGAGATAGCCTTAGCCGTATGTAGCCGCGAGATAGCCTTAGCCGTATGTAGCCCTGAGATAGCCTTAGCCGTATGTAGACGTGAGATAGCCTTAGCCGTATGTAGCCCTGAGATAGCCTTAGCCGTATGTAGCCGTGAGATAGCCTTAGCCGTATGTAGCCGTGAGATAACCTTAGCCGTATGTAGCCCTGAGATAGCCTTAGCCGTATGTAGCCGCGAGATAGCCTTAGCCGTATGTAGCCCTGAGATAGCCTTAGCCGTATGTAGCCGTGAGATAGCCTTAGCCGTATATAGCCCTGAGATAGCCTTAGCCGTATGTAGCCGTGAGATAGCCTTAGCCGTATGTAGCCGTGAGATAACCTTAGCCGTATGTAGCCGTGAGATAAGCTTAGCCGTATGTAGCCGCGAGATAAGCTTAGCCGTATGTAGCCGCGAGATAGCCTTAGCCTTATGTAGCCGTGAGATAGCCTTATAGCCGTATGTAGCCGTGAGATAGCCTTAGCCGTATGTAGCCGCGAGATAGCCTTAGCCTTATGTAGCCGTGAGATAACCTTAGCCGTATGTAGCCGCGAGATAGCCTTAGCCTTATGTAGCCGTGAGATAGCCTTATAGCCGTATGTAGCCGTGAGATAGCCTTAGCCGTATGTAGCCGCGAGATAGCCTTAGCCGTATGTAGCCATGAGATAGCCTTAGCTCTATGTAGCCATGAGATAGCCTTAGCCGTATGTAGCCGCGAGATAGCCTTAGCCGTATGTAGCCCTGAGATAGCCTTAGCCGTATGTAGCCCTGAGATAGCCTTAGCCGTATGTAGCCTATAAAACACAGCTACATATGGCTAAGGCGTTTTACTGTGTAAAAATTGATAATTAGTGAATGGAAACTCAATTTCTCAATTATCTTCACAATACACAATTATCAAGAAAGGTTATTTGTTTAATTCATCAAGTTAGTAGAAAGGACATTTAAAAGACAGAAAAGGGCATACATTTGTTCTTGTTTTCGAGCGTCACATAGCGGTGACGCCATGAGCACAGGAGCATGGGCATTAAAGGGGAAACATGGGGGAACCAAATTTCCCGGAACACCGGCGTCATTAAATAATGCTTTTAATCAGGGAGGGACACAACATAATTAGTTTATTTTAGCAGAGAACACTGCTAAAATGTACCAAAATACATGAAATTACCTGTTATAATCTGTGGGTTTTCCAAAGATACACAATTTGAAGTTATAAAACCTGAAATGCAAAGGAGTCCAATACTAAAAGCAGACTATGTACCTTTTAAATAAAACAGATCAGAGCGGTGTCAGTGTAGTGTCCTCAGTGGTTTGTGACATGAGAGCTTTCTGTCTGTGTCCTGAGTGTATTTGTCATTTTGAGAGAACACAGTGCAGGAGACACATCTGTGTTGTTCCTGCAGAGGACTGGACAGCGTTCTGTATTTTTATACTCGAGACACCGCTCCTCAGCTTCTCTCTGCTCCGCCAGATAATATCATTTTGGAGTCATTTATTTTCCGCATCAGAAGAACCAGGAACGTGATTTGTTTGTGGACTCTGTTGCGTTAAATCATTAAAATAATCATTAATGTTTTTGAACCATTTTTTAATTTAGTGTTAATTCATCAGATTTGGTCTCGACTCGATCTCGGTCCTTAAAAGTCTCGGTCTCGGCTGAGTTTGTCCCTGTGCTGTTGCTGTACAGATGCGGACGGCACTGAAGAAGGCGGAGCGAGAGCTGGAGTCGCGCTCTGATTGGACGCCGCCGGAGCCGCTGCAGAAGTGGCTCCAGCTCACGCACGAAGTGGAAGTCCAGTACTACAACCTGAAGAAGCAGAGCGCAGAGCGGCAGCTGCTGCAGGCCCGGGAGGGGGTGAGGACCAGGGGGCGGGGCCTGGGAGGGGGGGTGGGGACCGGGGGGCGGGGCCCGGGAGGGGGTGAGGACCGGGGGGCGGGGCCTGGGAGGAGGGGGTGAGGACCGGGGGGCGGGGCCTGGGAGGGGACAGGACAGACTAACTCTGACAGCATCTGGAGAGACACACAACCAATTAAGATTCAGGGCCTAACCAACACACACAGACTAGAACAGAATATACCAGGACTAAACCATGTCTAAACCAGGACTAAACCAGGACTAAACCAGGACTAAACAAGGACTAAACCAGGACTAAACCAGGACTAAACCAGGACTAAACCAGGACTAAACCAGGACTAAACAAGGACTAAACCAGGACTAAACCAGGACTAAACCAGGACTAAACCAGGACTAAACCATGTCTAAACCAGGACTAAACCAGGACTAAACCAGGACTAAACAAGGACTAAACCAGGACTAAACCAGGACTAAACCAGGACTAAACCAGGACTCAAGCAGAACTAAATCTGGCTTAAACCAACATACACAAAAGCGCATTGGGAAAAAATAACTTTAAAAAAAAAAAAACATTAAGCCAATCAGAGACACTGAGAGCATGAGAGTTTAGACCTGGTTTAGACCTGGTTTAGACCTGGTTTTGACCTGGTTTAGTCCTGGTTTTGACCTGGTTTAGAATTGGTTTTGACCTAATTTAGACCTGGTTTAGTCCTGGTTTTGACCTGGTTTAGACCTGGTTTAGACCTGGTTTTGACCTGGTTTAGTCCTGGTTTTGACCTGGTTTAGACCTGGTTTTGACCTGGTTTAGACCTGGTTTTGATCTAATTTAGACCTGGTTTTGACCTGGTTTAGACCTGGTTTTGATCTAATTTAGACCTGGTTTAGTCCTGGTTTTGACCTGGTTTTGACCTGGTTTAGACCTGGTTTTGACCTGGTTTAGTCCTGGTTTTGACCTGGTTTTGACCTGGTTTAGACCTGGTTTTGACCTGGTTTAGACCTGGTTTTGATCTAATTTAGACCTGGTTTAGTCCTGGTTTTGACCTGGTTTTGACCTGGTTTAGACCTGGTTTTGACCTGGTTTAGTCCTGGTTTTGACCTGGTTTAGTCCTGGTTTTGACCTAATTTAGACCTGGTTTAGACCTGGTTTAGACCTGGTTTTGACCTGGTTTTGACCTGGTTTTTGTCCTGTTCCAGGCTGAGAGGATAAAGAAGAAGCGCAGCTCTCTGTTCGGGACGTTCCATGTGGCTCACAGCTCTTCTCTGGACGACGTGGACCACAAAATCCTCTCGGCGAAGTCAGTATCTCACGGTTCTTTACTTAGACTTAGCTCAGGTCCGGGTTCAGAGTTTTGGAAAACTGTTTAAGAACTTTAGACCTGGGGTTCTCAGACTGGGGTGCAGGCCCCACCGGTGGTACTCCAGGTCGGTCCCGTAGTAAGACTGTCCTGTCCTGTAGTAAGACTGTCCTGTTCTGTAGTAAGACTGTCCTGTCCTGTAGTAAGACTGTCCTGTCCCGTAGTAAGACTGTCCTGTCCCGTAGTAAGACTGTCCTGTCCTGTAGTAAGACTGTCCTGTCCCGTAGTAAGACTGTCCTGTCCCGTAGTAAGACTGTCCTGTCCCGTAGTAAGACTGTCCTGTCCTGTAGTAAGACTGTCCTGTCCCGTAGTAAGACTGTCCTGTCCTGTAGTAAGACTGTCCTGTCCCGTAGTAAGACTGTCCTGTCCCGTAGTAAGACTGTCCTGTCCTGTAGTAAGACTGTCCTGTCCTGTAGTAAGACTGTCCTGTCCCGTAGTAAGACTGTCCTGTCCCGTAGTAAGACTGTCCTGTCCCGTAGTAAGACTGTCCTGTCCTGTAGTAAGACTGTCCTGTCCTGTAGTAAGACTGTCCTGCAGTAAGACTGTCCTGTCCCGTAGTAAGACTGTCCTGTCCTGTAGTAAGACTGTCCTGTCCTGTAGTAAGACTGTCCTGCAGTAAGACTGTCCTGTCCCGTAGTAAGACTGTCCTGTCCTGTAGTAAGACTGTCCTGTCCCGTAGTAAGACTGTCCTGTCCTGTAGTAAGACTGTCCTGCAGTAAGACTGTCCTGTCCTGTAGTAAGACTGTCCTGTAGTAAGACTGTCCTGTCCTGTAGTAAGACTGTCCTGTAGTAAGACTGTCCTGTCCTGTAGTAAGACTGTCCTGTCCTGTAGTAAGACTGTCCTGTCCTGTAGTAAGACTGTCCTGTAGTAAGACTGTCCTGTCCTGTAGTAAGACTGTCCTGTAGTAAGACTGTCCTGTCCTGTAGTAAGACTGTCCTGTAGTAAGACTGTCCTGTCCCGTAGTAAGACTGTCCTGTCCTGCAGTAAGACTGTCCTGTCCTGTAGTAAGACTGTCCTGTAGTAAGACTGTCCTGTCCTGTAGTAAGACTGTCCTGTCCCGTAGTAAGACTGTCCTGTCCCGTAGTAAGACTGTCCTGTCCTGTAGTAAGACTGTCCTGTCCTGTAGTAAGACTGTCCTGTCCTGTAGTAAGACTGTCCTGTCCTGTAGTAAGACTGTCCTGTCCTGTAGTAAGACTGTCCTGTCCTGTAGTAAGACTGTCCCGTAGTAAGACTGTCCTGTCCTGTAGTAAGACTGTCCTGTCCTGTAGTAAGACTGTCCTGTCCCGTAGTAAGACTGTCCTGTCCTGTAGTAAGACTGTCCTGTCCTGTAGTAAGACTGTCCTGTCCTGTAGTAAGACTGTCCTGTCCCGTAGTAAGACTGTCCTGTCCCGTAGTAAGACTGTCCTGTCCTGCAGTAAGACTGTCCTGTCCTGTAGTAAGACTGTCCTGTCCCGTAGTAAGACTGTCCTGTCCTGCAGTAAGACTGTCCTGTCCTGTAGTAAGACTGTCCTGTCCTGTAGTAAGACTGTCCTGTCCTGTAGTAAGACTGTCCTGTAGTAAGACTGTCCTGTCCTGTAGTAAGACTGTCCTGTCCCGTAGTAAGACTGTCCTGCAGTAAGACTGTCCTGTCCCGTAGTAAGACTGTCCTGTCCTGTAGTAAGACTGTCCTGTCCTGTAGTAAGACTGTCCTGTCCTGTAGTAAGACTGTCCTGTAGTAAGACTGTCCTGTCCTGTAGTAAGACTGTCCTGTCCTGTAGTAAGACTGTCCTGTCCCGTAGTAAGACTGTCCTGTCCTGCAGTAAGACTGTCCTGTCCTGTAGTAAGACTGTCCTGTCCTGTAGTAAGACTGTCCTGTCCCGTAGTAAGACTGTCCTGTCCCGTAGTAAGACTGTCCTGTCCCGTAGTAAGACTGTCCTGTAGTAAGACTGTCCTGTAGTAAGACTGTCCTGTCCCGTAGTAAGACTGTCCTGTCCTGTAGTAAGACTGTCCTGTCCCGTAGTAAGACTGTCCTGTCCCGTAGTAAGACTGTCCTGTAGTAAGACTGTCCTGTCCTGTAGTAAGACTGTCCTGTCCTGTAGTAAGACTGTCCTGTCCTGTAGTAAGACTGTCCTGTCCCGTAGTAAGACTGTCCTGTCCCGTAGTAAGACTGTCCTGTCCTGTAGTAAGACTGTCCTGTCCCGTAGTAAGACTGTCCTGTAGTAAGACTGTCCTGTCCTGTAGTAAGACTGTCCTGTCCTGTAGTGAGACTGTCCTGTCCTGTAGTAAGACTGTCCTGCAGTAAGACTGTCCTGTCCTGTAGTAAGACTGTCCTGTCCTGTAGTGAGACTGTCCTGTCCTGTAGTAAGACTGTCCTGTCCCGTAGTAAGACTGTCCTGTCCCGTAGTAAGACTGTCCTGTCCTGTAGTAAGACTGTCCTGTCCTGCAGTAAGACTGTCCTGCAGTAAGACTGTCCTGCAGTAAGACTGTCCTGTCCTGTAGTAAGACTGTCCTGTCCCGTAGTAAGACTGTCCTGTCCTGTAGTAAGACTGTCCTGTCCTGCAGTAAGACTGTCCTGTCCTGTAGTAAGACTGTCCTGTCCCATAGTAAGACTGTCCTGTCCCGTAGTAAGACTGTCCTGTCCCATAGTAAGACTGTCCTGTCCCGTAGTAAGACTGTCCTGTCCCATAGTAAGACTGTCCTGTCCCGTAGTAAGACTGTCCTGTCCCGTAGTAAGACTGTCCTGTCCCGTAGTAAGACTGTCCTGTCCCGTAGTAAGACTGTCCTGTAGTAAGACTGTCCTGTCCTGTAGTAAGACTGTCCTGTCCTGTAGTAAGACTGTCCTGTCCTGTAGTAAGACTGTCCTGTCCTGTAGTAAGACTGTCCTGTCCCGTAGTAAGACTGTCCTGTCCCGTAGTAAGACTGTCCTGCAGTAAGACTGTCCTGTCCTGTAGTAAGACTGTCCTGTCCTGTAGTAAGACTGTCCTGTCCCGTAGTAAGACTGTCCTGTCCCGTAGTAAGACTGTCCTGTCCCGTAGTAAGACTGTCCTGTCCTGTAGTAAGACTGTCCTGTCCTGTAGTAAGACTGTCCTGTCCTGTAGTAAGACTGTCCTGTCCCGTAGTAAGACTGTCCTGTCCCGTAGTAAGACTGTCCTGTCCCGTAGTAAGACTGTCCCGTAGTAAGACTGTCCTGTCCTGCAGTAAGACTGTCCTGTCCCGTAGTAAGACTGTCCCGCATTAAGACCCCCCTGTCCCCTGTCCCGCAGTAAGACTCCCTGTCCCCTGTCCCGCAGTAAGACCCCCCTGTCCCCCTGTCCCGCAGTAAGACTCCCCTGTCCCCTGTCCCGCAGTAAGACTCCCCTGTCCCCTGTCCCGCAGTAAGACCCCCCTGTCCCCCTGTCCCCCTGTCCCGCAGTAAGACTCCCCTGTTCCCTGTCCCGCAGTAAGACTCCCCTGTCCCCTGTCCCGCAGTAAGACCCCCCTGTCCCCCTGTCCCGCAGTAAGACTCCCCTGTCCCCTGTCCCGCAGTAAGACTCCCCTGTCCCCTGTCCCGCAGTAAGACTCTCCTGTCCCCTGTCCCGCAGTAAGACTCCCCTGTCCCCTGTCCCGCAGTAAGACTCCCCTGTCCCCTGTCCCGCAGTAAGACTCCCCTGTCCCCCTGTCCTGCAGTAAGACTGTCCTGTCCTGTAGTAAGATTGTCCCACATTAAGACCCCCCTGTCCCCTGTCCTGCAGTAAGACCCCCCTGTCCCCCTGTCCCGCAGTAAGACCCCCTGTCCCCTGTCCCCTCAGACAGGCGCTGTCGGACGTGACGGCCGCGCTCCGGGAGAAGCTGCACCGCTGGCAGCAGATCGAGGTCCTGACCGGGTTCTGCCTGGTCCATAATCCGGGTCTGGGGGCTCTGGCGGCGTCTCTGAATCTGGACCCGTCCTTTTTGGGCCTGAAGCCGCCGTCCCCCACTCACCTGCTGCTGTCGGACGACCTGGACGACATGGACGAGGACATCCTGTCTCCGGGGACGCTCAAGTGTGAGGACACTCTCTGGATTTTATCAACATCAGTTCTGTTTTTAATTCTGTTCCTTAAACATAACATGAGTCAGGTACAGAAGCTTTTCATTTCTCCAAAACAAACATCAGACTTCTACAGACACATGGGAACGTCTGGGCCCCTCTGAGGGGACACCATTTACTGAAAAAAGATCACAGAGGTCTCTCATTGATTGTCCACTGACACTGAGTTTTCCTAACAACAGTTTTTAGTTCAGCAGTGTTTAGGATGAAATTAAACTAAATATAAACGAATGCCTGTGAAAAAGTTTGGGCTAACTTCTGAAAATGGATTACCGTATTTTCTGGACTATAAGCTGCTCTGGAGTATAAGTGGCACTCGCCAAAAAATTCATAATGAAGAAGGAAAAAATGTATATAAGTCGCACTGGACTATAAGTCACATTTTTTTGGGGAAATTTATTTTACAAAATCCGACACCAAGAACAGACATTTCATGTTGAAAGGCAAGTTATAGTAATAATAGAATAGAGAACAACAGCTGAATAGGTGTGCGCTATGCTAACGTAACACATTGATGGTTATTCAGCTACATGAAGCATAAACAACGAACTGAATAGGTGTCTCGTATGTTAACGTAATATATTAACAGTTATTCACATAACTATAGCATAAAGAACATAATATAACAAGTTCACCAAACTCACCATCTCACTCCTAATCGCTAAATCCTTTAAATTCTTCATCCTCGGTGTCGCTTCTGAACAACTCCGCCAACTCCGGAGGTAGACGAAGCGCCGCTTCCTCCTCTGCGTGGCTGTCGTCAGACTCAGCATCAGTTCCATTTCCAATTATTCCGCTCTTTCTCAGTTGTCTTTATAGCCTAAGTTGTTGTTGGTAATGTTTACATTTTAAATTGTCAGTGGTACAGGTGCAGCAGATGCTGGTACACAAGCCTAGAGCGCCCTCTAACCAACACCTGAAATATTTTAATATATAAGTCACACCTGAGTATACGTCGCACTCCTAGACAGACGATGGAAAAAAGTGTGACCTATAGTCCAGAAAATACGGTAGTTGCAACACAAAACTTGTTAGCTGAGTTAGTTAAGCCTTGAACTTCACAGATGGTGCAGTCAGTAATGAGACACGTAAAGGTTTCTAAAAACCTAAAAGCTCAGGTGTTTGGAGGAGATCTGTCTCTGTCTCTCTGCCACATCTGGCCTTAACATCAGCTTTGCCTGTGTCCTTCCATTTCCTGATTACCGCCTTAAACACATTTTCTCGTTATTGAATGCATCTGTCTCTGAAGTTCAAGGCACAGGCATTTTTTCATATTTCATTTAATTCCATTTTCCTGAATACTGCTAAAGTAAAAAGTGTTGTTAGGAAAACTCCTCTGAACTCAGATATCAGAGTAAATTATGATGCAGCCTCAGAGGGAGCCCAAACTTTTGTCTGACTGTAGATGCAGCTTATGTAGAACACTACACCTGTGTATAAATATATGATCACATTACACACTGTGCATAAATAATGTTTGCTCAAAAATGAGTGGGAAGAAGGAAAACCTGTTTAATATAACAATAATATAACAATAATATAACAATAATATAACAATAATAGACAGTTACACTCCAGCCCTCTCAGTCTAACCCAGCTATTCCCAAAGTCAAGACCTAAATTTCCCAAAATCCCTTGCAAACCCCCAACTCTACAACTTCCATCTATTCAAAAGATTATGTCATATTTTTATTCATATATTTCTATAAAAATATTACAAAATAGTTAAAAATAGTTTTAATTTTATATTTTTAAACAAGTATATAGCTGTAATTCATTTCAAACTCAATTTATTTTTATGTACTTAATATAGACAGCCTGTGGGGGCCCCTGCAGTACCTTTGTGGACCCCCCACTTTGGGAACCACAGGTCTAACCCATGAGTAAGCAGTGCATTTTTATTATACCATTATAGTCTTATATTATTAAAGTGCAGTTATTATTAGAGGTCGGCCGATTCTTGCACTTTTATGCAGATTCCTGTCGGGCCCCATGTGACTGAAGGGCCCCATCCTGTCTCAGTTTGGGCTCTTACTCTGCAGTTCATAGGAAACATCCAAAATCTCTTTATCTCGGTTTGGTTTTTCCTGAGTAACTGTGTGACCTCTGTGATGCAGACGCAGCGTGGCAGATGGACCGGCGAGTCAGTGACCTTTGGCCTCTCGGGACCTTAGCAGACCAGTCGCCGTGGAAACAGTCCGGTTGGTCCCACCCCTTTTTACACTTATATACTTTTATATTGGCTGTGTCCGAACCTCATCCCTAGCCCCTAACCCCTCAGTCCCTCTACAGTCCAGCATTATACAGCGGACTGTAGTGGTCATGTGACTCTGGCGTCTGTGTAAACAAAAGTTTGTTGAAACTCCGCTGATAAAGTTCTTCTGTGATAAACCTGACCACACTCAGATGTTTTAGTATTTATAGATAAATAATAGTCATATGTGTGATATTTAACATGAATTATGGCTGTAATGAATAAAACAGAGTGGATTATTGCAGCTCTGTGCCTTACGTGGGGAGGCTGAACGCTGGCTAAGCTAACGTTAGCAATTTTACACTGCAGCGGTTTATTTAAGAGCTTTTTATTTCTGATTACGACCTGACAGAAGTAAACACAGCTGGGTTGTGTACAGTTTAAAGTCCAGTTCTCCTCCGAAACTCGCAAAGCATTCTGCTCTATACTGACCTCTAGTGGCCATCGCTGTCCACTACTTTTCAAAATGCATTGTGGGAAATTTTGAGTGCACTATTTTTTATCCACTAGACACTGGGACACCACTACAAAATGGCGTGACCACTGTAGGGGGCGCTGCAGAGGGATTAGGGAGGATGTTCGGACACAGCCATTGAGGTTTTCTTATTTTGTGTTAATATAAAATAAAAATCAAATGCTGCCCTTACCGACTTCAACCAAACTCATGACCTGGGCTTAGAACCGGGAACTTAGCCACCGACCCCTGGGACTCATCCAGAACCAAGACCAAGTCCTAGACCAGGAACTGTCGAGTACCAAACCCTGGACTAAGCCTCGGCCTGACTCTGTGTTTGTCTGTTTCCTGCTGTAGCTCAGAGCCTGATGCCCCTGCGTCCCAGGACGGGAGACCCCTTCAGGTTGGTAGAGCAGAAGGGGCGTGGCCACGTGACATCATCTCCCTCCAAGTCCCGCCCACCGAGCGGCCGCCAGAATCGCAGCCGCTCCATTGGTCAACTGGACTTCCTCCCTCTACCCTCGGCTTCTTCTTCTTCTCTCTCTTCTTCTGTGTCGCACCCGTCCATCGACCTCACTTCCTCCTCCTTCCTGCACCCCTCTGACATCACTTCCTGTCCCGCCGAGGCCAGGTTTTCCGCCGTGCTGCTGCGCTGTTACTCTTGTGTCCACCCCGCAAAGCCTAAAGGGGGCGCTGTGACCAATCAGAGGCCCAGATCCGGCAGCTACGGGTAGCTCCACTTCCTGCCGCTACTGCTGCTGTGCACGCCAAAGACATGCTAACAGCAACAGCTAACCGCACGCTAACAGCAACAGCTAATTGCACGCTAAAAACACGCTAATAGCATCAGCTAACTGCACGCTAAAAACACGCTAACAGCAACAGCTAACTGCATGCTAAAAACACGCTAACAGCAACAGCTAACTGCACGCTAAAAACACACTAACAGCAACAGAAAACTTCACCAATACCCCTAGATATATTTAGTCTTTGTTTCGTTTTGTTTTAGTCGTTATTTTTTCATTGTGAAGTCACAGGTTTAGCGGAAGAGTTAAGCTGACAGACGCGCAGGCTAAAGGCGCATTTCTCAGCTATGTTAGATACTCATTCAGATACAAACGGAGTTTTCTGTCGTCTTCTGCGCTCATTCTGTCGTACATTGAGCCGTTTTCCCCGCGCTTGTGGATACAGACATTCAGAGCAGTACATGGACAGACCATTGGGGGGGCGCTAGTGAACACAGCTCAACAGTCACAGCAGAAGAAGAAATGGCTGAACTTTTTAAGGAGTGACCAGAGCTAAAGTTAGTCTCTGTTTATTCAAAGACTGAGTAGACCTCTGCTGCTGTCGCCTCATTTTCTTGGCTCTTTTAAACAACTCTGGAGTAAAAACCTCCTTCAGCGCCGCCATGTTTGTTTACAGTCATGCTTTTTCTTCAGTCTTGGTAAAATATTTGACTGTCGCTGATTGCCCCCTACTGGTTATTTAACATAACACACCCTGCAACGCCAAAACGAACGGACAGATCTGTTTACGTACAAAATGGGAGAATAAAAGAGCTTCAGACAGACATTTGGAGAAGTCATGAGTCATTGTGCTTCTATTAATAAGTTTAATAAAAGTCGTTTTCACTCGACTCTGTTGCTGCTAAAATAAGTAAATTATTTGATCATATTAGAGCGTATATTGGGGTTTTTATGGCAAGCAGTGAGTCATACACGTCTCTACCGTGCTGTCATGTTTGCACATGTCCTGCTCTTTCTTTCTCTGATTGGTTACGCCGCCTGTGTTAGCCCCGCCCCCTGGAAATCAAACTCAAACAAAGCGTTACCAGACTACATTCTTTGTATAGAATTTACACCAGCTGTATGTGGTTTTATTCCAGGGACATAATGAACCGCTCAGACTCGGACTCCGCCCTCCCGCTCTCCCTCAGCGAATCACGAGGCCCCTACAGCTCCAGGCCCCTCCCTCCGTCCACCAGGCCCCTCCCCTTCTTCGGCAGCGGCGGCACTCTGGAGAAGAGCACCAGTCTGGGTGAGCTCAGAGCCAACGCCGCCATCTTGCCTTCCTCCTCCATGCGCTGCCTGATTGTTGGTGCGGAGACGGGGGCGGGGCTTCAGACAGGAAACAGGAAGTGCCCCGCGGCGACGACGGAGGAGGACAACAACAGCAGCAGCAGCAGCGGAGCCACGGCCGACGAACAGGAAGGGAACTCAGCCAAGAGGAGGAACGCTTTCAACAAACTGTTCAAGAAGAGAACAGGACGGAAACAGGATTAAACCGGGTTTACACCAGGTCTAAACCAGGACTAAACAAGGTCCAAACCAGGATAAAAAACAGGACTGAACCAGGTCTAAACCAAGACTAAACCAGGACTAAACAAGGTCCAAACCAGGATAAAAAACAGCTCTAAAACACGACTGAACCAGGTCTAAACCAAGACTAAACCAGGACTAAACAAGGTCCAAACCAGGATAAAAAACAGGTCTAAACAAGGTCTAAACCAAGACTAAATTAGGACTAAACAAGGTCCAAACCAGGATAAAAAACAGGTCTAAAACAGGACTGAACCAAGACTAAACTAGGACTGAACAAGGTCCAAACCAGGATAAAAAACAGGTCTAAAACAGGACTGAACCAAGACTAAACTAGGACTGAACAAGGTCCAAACCAGGATAAAAAACAGGACTGAACCAGGTCTAAACCAAGACTAAACCAGGACTAAACAAGGTCCAAACCAGGATAAAAAACAGGCCTAAACAAGGTCTAAACCAAGGCTAAATTAGGACTAAACAAGGTCCAAACCAGGATAAAAAACAGGTCTAAAACAGGACTGAACCAGGTCTAAACCAAGACTAAACCAGGACTAAACAAGGTCCAAACCAGGATAAAAAACATGACTGAACCAGGTCTAAACCAAGACTAAACCAGGACTAAACAAGGTCCAAACCAGGATAAAAAACAGGTCTAAACAAGGTCTAAACCAAGACTAAATTAGGACTAAACAAGGTCCAAACCAGGATAAAAAACAGGTCTAAAACAGGACTGAACCAAGACTAAACTAGGACTGAACAAGGTCCAAACCAGGATAAAAAACAGGTCTAAAACAGGACTGAACCAAGACTAAACTAGGACTGAACAAGGTCCAAACCAGGATAAAAAACAGGACTGAACCAGGTCTAAACCAAGACTAAACCAGGACTAAACAAGGTCCAAACCAGGATAAAAAACAGGCCTAAACAAGGTCTAAACCAAGGCTAAATTAGGACTAAACAAGGTCCAAACCAGGATAAAAAACAGGTCTAAACAAGGTCTAAACCAAGGCTAAATTAGGACTAAACAAGGTCCAAACCAGGATAAAAAACAGCTCTAAAACAGGACTGAACCAGGTCTAAACCAAGACTAAACCAGGACTAAACAAGGTCCAAACCAGGATTAAAAACAGGTCTAAACAAGGTCTAAACCAAGACTAAATTAGGACTAAACAAGGTCAAACCAGGATAAAAAACAGGTCTAAACAAGGTCTAAACCAAGACTAAATTAGGACTAAACAAGGTCCAAACCAGGATAAAAACCAGGTCTAAACCAAGACTAAACCAAGACTAAACCAGGACTGAACCAGGTCTAAACCAGAACTTAAACTGGACTAAACCAGGGTTAAACCAAATAGTGTTGAATCAGGGTCTAAACCAGGTCAAAACCAGGACTGAACCAGGCTTGAGGACTAAAATGTGTACTAAACGAGGACTATGATAAAAAGTAAATCAACATAAAAACAGAGATCAGGTCCAGATCCAGAGCACTTGTGTATAATCTGTGTTGTATTAAATACGGTACTTTTGTCTGTAATGTTCACATTTCTCTGAACTCGTGCAGCAGTGGCCAGGCTTTTTACCAGCGTTACATCTGACGTTCTGATGTAAAACTGACTGGGAGGAATTTAAAAGAACAGTTTAAAATGTCTCTGAGAGAAAGGTCGGCTGAGAAATCAGGACGATTGTTGCATTTTTCAGTCAATCGGCAATCGAACCATTCTTGCACTTTTCTGCAGATTTTTGGCCAGGCTCATGTCTGGGCCCCATGTGACTTCTTAACCCCATCTTGTCTCAGTTTGGGCTCTTACTGCAGTTCATAGGAAACATCCAAAATCTCTTTATCTCAGCCTGAAAAGCTCAAAACAGCAATAAAAAGATTTTGCTCATTTCTCTGACACAGAACCTCGAACAAAAATATAAAAAGCATCCTGCAGCTCTCCCCAAGCTCTGCCTGCACAGCGAGTTTGTTAGAGATCGCCTTATTGTTTTTCTCAAAAGACTCATCTTTAAAGGTACTGCCAGCAGCCTGCGCTCTACTGGTATGGAACGGTACTGCAGTCTAAACATAAACAATGGTCTCGTTTCTGATTGGACGAGAGTGATGCAGTTTTAGAACCAAAACAAAAAATGTAAACAAAAACAACTTGGAAATTATGTAAAATATATATTTAATTGTGAATGACTCAGCTAATATTTGATTTAAACACGTTTACATCATATCTTGGCACATGTGGCTCATTTTTATGAAATATACAAAATATATACTGCTCAGCTCCTTTAGCACCATTCTCAGTTTCCAATTCTAACACATTTGTTTGCATTTTAATAAGCGTAACTAAAACAAATGGCTATACTATATTCATTTCTTTCATAAAATTAAGAAAATCAACCTTACATATTGGTTTATCGGCCATCGGCTGATATGAATTGTAAAAATCGGCATCGGCCACAGAAAAACCGATATCGCTCGACCTCTGCTCTGAGATCATCTTTGTGTTCTTTAGTAAACAGCTCTTAATGATAAACATATTTTCACCTGTGCAGTATATCGCTGGATAATTCTTGAAACCAAATTACACTTTAATTTGAGTTTAACAAGACAGAGGTGGGCTCCTGGAGGGCCCAGCCCCCCCCCACCCCACACACACACACACACACACACAATATACACCTACTTGAACATAATCAAAGGAAAAGAGCACTTCACTTCCTTAAACTTTCTGTCTGACGCCGTTTTCCTCCCAAAGTAAAAACATCTGTGTGGAAACAGCTGTGCACCTTTTTTTTTTTTTTTTTTTGATACAAATGACCACTTACTTCAAAACTGCTACTACTTTTTGTAACAGAAAAAGTCTTTGCTGTGGTTGTTTTTGTAAACGTAGTCCAGTGATCATTAAGGTGAAGGTGTCCAAAATAGTTCACTTGCGCCACCTCCTGGATATTTAATGTGCGAGGCCATTAAAGCACATTGTCTTAGTTTATATTCAGCTGGAGATGGCTGACCTCAAACCATTTTGTGAGTTCATAACCAGGACTAAACCAGGACTAAACCAGGACTAAACCAGGACTAAACCAGGACTAAACCAGGACTAATGACCAAAAATTCAAATGTGTCTTCCAACTAAAGCAAGACTAAAATAAGAATACAACTGTCTCTAAGTTCAACTAAATCAGATTTACAAAAGACTCCACCTGAAGAAGCCCACGTACCACCTGTGGGACCCCTGCCACAGCTTGAGAACCAGGTACTGAACGTATCACAGAGGATTGCTGAGAACAGCACCACAGTCTGTTGTCTCCATGTGTCTCGTGTGTTTCTGTAGATTCAGTGTAGAGCTGCAGAGTTCCAGAGCTTTCTGTCGTATTAAAGGATTATTTATTTTCTCTTTGTCGTTTTCTTTTTCTGTGCAAAGATCATTCATTTCTCTGTGGATCCAGCAGGGTTCTACTCTGGCTAATACTACTAATACTACTACTGTGGGAGTTTCAGTGTTAAAGGTCAAATCAAAAAAATAAAAACAGTACATCAGGCAGTGCATCTGGGGCCCAGGAGGTTTAGGGGCCCTTCGAGCTCTTGTAGGCTCCATCTCTCGTCACATTCATAATAAACAAGAGCAGCACATAACTATGAATTGTTTAATTAAAATTTGTGACCAAAATGTAACACCAGCACATATCTGTATGTTTGAATGTGTCTTTTAAAAAATCTAAATTCTTAAAAAAAATGTATTAAAAACACAATTTGTGAAAAAAAAGTTGTAGAACTGTCCCTTATCAGTTTTAGTTGAATAAAACGATCTCGCCTGTAGCACCTGTTTTTGCAAAAAACAAACAAACAAACAAAAAAATGCAGTAAAAACAGCTGGCAACTCTGATATTTAATGATTATAGATTAGACGTCTAATGCAGGAGCCTCATGTTCTTCAGATCTGTGGGGCCCATTCTTAAAACCTGCACCGGGGCATCAGGGGCTATTGAATATCTACATATAACTGCTATTACCATTAAACTTATCTTCTGATGTACTACTGCTAAGGTTAATAACAGCTCAACATTAGTAATAACATAAGTAATAATAACAGTAATAACATTAGTAATAATAACATTAGTAATAATAACATCAGTAATAATAACATTAGTAATAATAACATCAGTAATAATAACATTAGTGATAATAACATTAGTAATAATAACATTAGTGATAATAACATTAGTAATAACATTAGTAATAATATTAGTGATAACATTAGTAATAACATTAGTAATAATAACATCAGTAATAATAACAGTGATAATAACATTAGTAATAACATTAGTAATAATAACATTAGTAATAATAACAGTGATAATAACATTAGTAATAACATTAGTAATAATAACATTAATAATAACATTAGTAATAATAACATTAATAATAACATTAGTAATAATAACATTAGTAATAATAACATCAGTAATAATAACATTAGTAATAATAACATCAGTAATAATAACATTAGTAATAACATTAGTAATAATAACATCAGTAATAATAACATTAGTAATAATAACATCAGTAATAATAACATTAGTAATAATAACATCAGTAATAATAACATTAGTAATAATAATAACATTAGTAATAATAACATCAGTAATAATAACATTAGTAATAATAACATCAGTAATAATAACAGTGATAATAACATTAGTAATAACATTAGTAATAATAACATTAGTAATAATAACAGTGATAATAACATTAGTAATAACATTAGTAATAATAACATTAATAATAACATTAGTAATAATAACATTAGTAATAATAACATCAGTAATAATAACATTAGTAATAATAACATCAGTAATAATAACATCAGTAATAATAACATTAGTAATAACATTAGTAATAATAACATCAGTAATAATAACATTAGTAATAATAACATCAGTAATAATAACATTAGTAATAATAACATCAGTAATAATAACATTAGTAATAATAATAACATTAGTAATAATAACATCAGTAATAATAACATTAGTAATAATAACATCAGTAATAATAACATTAGTAATAATAACATCAGTAATAATAACATTAGTAATAACATTAGTAATAATAACATTAGTAATAATAACATCAGTAATAATAACATTAGTAATAATAACATTAGTAATAATAACATCAGTAATAATAACATCAGTAATAACATTAGTAATAATATTAGTGATAACATTAGTAATGGTGCTCTGGGAGTATGGGGTCCGGGGCCCTTTGCTAAGGGCTGTCCGGTCCCTGTACGAACAGAGCAGGAGTTTGGTTCGCATTGCCGGTTGTAAGTCGGACCTGTTCCCGGTGCATGTTGGACTCCGGCAGGGCTGCCCTTTGTCACCGGTTCTGTTCATAACTTTTATGGACAGAATTTCTAGGCGCAGCCAGGGGCCGGAGGGAGTCTGGTTTGGGAACCACAGGATTTCATCTCTGCTTTTTGCAGATGATGTTGTTCTGTTGGCTTCATCAAGCCAAGACCTTCAGTGTGCACTGGGGCGGTTTGCAGCTGAGTGTGAAGCGGCTGGGATGAGAATCAGCTCCTCCAAGTCCGAGGCCATGGTTCTCGACCGGAAAAGGGTGGTTTGCCCTCTCCAGGTTGGGGGAGTTCCTGCCTCAAGTGGAGGAGCTGCTACAAAGTTAAAGTCAGACTCAGGGCCGCAGATGTGAACCCCGGGCCAGGGTGAATGAATGAATGAATGAATGAATGAATGAGTGAGTGAGTGAGTGAGTGGTCGGTGGAGGTCCGAGGGTCCGTTGGTGCAGATGTGTGCAGCTGTGCTTCTGTCTGCCCCAGGGGAAACTGTGGCTACAAAACGTAGCTCACCACCACCGAGTATGGAGTGAATGAAATACCTTCCCTTCTGTGTAAAGCACTTTGAGCGACTTGTGTCAGAGTTAAAGCGCTGTATAAATACCATTCCCTTCCCGTGGCCGTGGTTCAGGAAGAAAAAGAAGATAATGCTCTGCTGAACTGAGAACTCTGTGGCCCTGCCTTGCACGAGAGTTCTGCTGAGATCGTCACACAGAAATATAAAACCTGAGGACACTCCTCTCTTGTCGCGCTCTCTCTCTCCACTCAGCTGCGGCTGTAACCTGTGTGATGTTAAATAAACTTCTGATTTGATTGCACTTCTGAATCATCGTCCTCTTTGATGCTTACACCAGAAAATGAACAACTCTCACAGGGCCAATGCCAGTCCACAGCAGGTCAACTGTTCAAGAGAAACTGTTTTCACTGTCTCTGTGGATTTGTTTCTTTGGACTTGGACTCGGACTTGTGCTGTAAGGAGGAAGTGTCTGGGGTGAGGGAAGTGTGGGCACCTCTGTTTAAACTGCAGCTTCCTCGCCCTGGCCCCGGAGGCGGAGCAGGCCCTGACATGTCTTTGTTAGTGGCGCCCTCTGCTGGGCACAGACAGGAACTACAGCCAGTGTCTGCAGCTGGATTAAAGCTCAGAGGATTAACTGTGGGTAAAATATAAAATATTGTTCAAAATATTGTTCAAAATAAAACAAAAACCCAGCTTCTGCTCAGAAAGGACTCAGTCTGTTTTAGGAACCCAGGCCTGGACTTAGTATAGATTCATCCTGGCCTCCTCCTAGAACTTCTCAGACCTTGGACTTGACTCAGACTTTTTTTAAGATAAGAAAAAACTTTTATATGTCCCACAAATGCAGGGAGCGAGATGAAGGGATGAAGGATGAAGGATGAAGGATGAAGGGATGAGGTGATAACACATTAACTCCATGAAGTGCAGGTGTTGTGTTCCTGAGATCACAAACCGTTCATATTTGTTCACTTTAATTATCAATGTACAGAATATTATACACAACTTTATTTACTTTTACATCAGTTTAAAGAGAAACAGAAACAGAATAATATATAATATATATAACAAGATATCGTACAGTGACCTTTAACACAGAGGTCAAAGGTCAATACAGATTTAGTGTGGACTACAAAATCATTTAGTTTTAACATACACATAATGTACTATACATAATCCTGGTTTAGTCCTGGTTTAGTCCTGGTTTAGTCCTGGTTTAGTCCTGGTTTAGACCTGGTTTAGAGCTGGTTTAGTCCTGGTTTAGACCTGGTTTAGACCTGGTTTAGTCCTGGTTTAGACCTGGTTTAGACCTGGTTTAGTCCTGGTTTAGACCTGGTTTAGCCCTGGTTTAGACCTGGTTTAGAGCTGGTTTAGACCTGGTTTAGTCCTGGTTTAGACCTGGTTTAGTCCTGGTTTAGTTCTGGTTTAGTCCTGGTTTAGTCCTGGTTTAGACCTGGTTTAGAGCTGGTTTAGTCCTGGTTTAGACCTGGTTTAGACCTGGTTTAGTCCTGGTTTAGACCTGGTTTAGACCTGGTTTAGTCCTGGTTTAGACCTGGTTTAGCCCTGGTTTAGACCTGGTTTAGAGCTGGTTTAGACCTGGTTTAGTCCTGGTTTAGACCTGGTTTAGTCCTGGTTTAGTCCTGGTTTAGTCCTGGTTTAGTCCTGGTTTAGACCTGGTTTAGAGCTGGTTTAGTCCTGGTTTAGACCTGGTTTAGACCTGGTTTAGTCCTGGTTTAGACCTGGTTTAGACCTGGTTTAGTCCTGGTTTAGACCTGGTTTAGCCCTGGTTTAGACCTGGTTTAGAGCTGGTTTAGACCTGGTTTAGACCTGGTTTAGTCCTGGTTTAGAGCTGGTTTAGTCCTGGTTTAGACCTGGTTAAGACCTGGTTAAGTCCTGGTTTAGACCTGGTTTAGACCTGGTTTAGTCCTGGTTTAGACCTGGTTTAGCCCTGGTTTAGACCTGGTTTAGACCTGGTTTAGTCCTGGTTTAGACCTGGTTTAGCCCTGGTTTAGTCCTGGTTTAGACCTGGTTTAGACCTGGTTTAGTCCTGGTTTAGACCTGGTTTAGCCCTGGTTTAGACCTGGTTTAGAGCTGGTTTAGACCTGGTTTAGTCCTGGTTTAGACCTGGTTTAGTCCTGGTTTAGTCCTGGTTTAGTTCTGGTTTAATCCTGGTTTAGTCCATGTTGTAGACGTTGTCCTCTGCTGGGTTTCGGTGCTGCAGATGTAAAGTTGAGGCGGTGGAGTTGAACTGGACTGAAGTACTCAGCCTCTTGGACCTGAACACAACAGGTACACAAGTAAAAGTACTGTTACATCAAAAGTACACAGGTACAAGTAAAACTTATGACCTGAAAATTTTTGACCTCAGTGATAAAGCGGTAGTACACTTGCTTTACAGCCAGAGGGCGCTGAGTGCTAGTATTACTCAAGTAGTAGTGGACGTAAAAGTAGTAGTAGAATTAATAGTAGTAGTAGTAGTTGTTGTTGTAGTAGTAATAAAACATGAATTCTGGAAATGTTGGGATGTTTTTAAAAAACTAAAAGACTTTTAAATCCCATGAGCCAATATTTTCTTCCAAACAGAACAAAGATAACAAATGTTTATCTGAGAAATGGGACACTTTTATCACAAAATGAGCTCAATTTTGTTCAAATAAAAAAAAAAAGCTCCCAACATTTATGGAATTCTGGTTGAGGTAGTAATAGCAGTAGTATTAGTAGCAGTAGTATTAGTAGCAGTAGTATTAGTAGCAGTAGGAGCAGTAGTAATAGTAGCAGTAGTATTAGTAGCAGTAGTATTAGTAGCAGTAATAGCAGTAGTAATAGTAGCAGTAGTAATATTAGCAGTAGTATTAGTAGCAGTAGTATTAGTAGTAGTAATAGCAGTAGTATTAGTAGCAGTAGTATTAGTAGCAGTAATAGCAGTAGTATTAGTAGCAGTAGTATTAGTAGCAGTAATAGCAGTAGTAATAGTAGCAGTAGTATTAGTAGCAGTAATAGCAGTAGTAATAGTAGCAGTAGTATTAGTAGCAGTAGTATTAGTAGCAGTAATAGCAGTAGTATTAGTAGCAGTAGTATTAGTAGCAGTAGTATTAGTAGCAGTAGTATTAGTAGCAGTAATAGCAGTAGTAATAGTAGCAGTAGTAATATTAGCAGTAGTATTAGTAGCAGTAGTATTAGTAGTAGTAATAGCAGTAGTATTAGTAGCAGTAGTATTAGTAGCAGTAGTATTAGTAGCAGTAATAGCAGTAGTATTAGTAGCAGTAGTATTAGTAGCAGTAATAGCAGTAGTAATAGTAGCAGTAGTAATAGTAGCAGTAGTATTAGTAGCAGTAATAGCAGTAGTATTAGTAGCAGTAGTATTAGTAGCAGTAGTATTAGTAGCAGTAATAGCAGTAGTAATAGTAGCAGTAGTAATATTAGCAGTAGTATTAGTAGCAGTAGTATTAGTAGCAGTAATAGCAGTAGTAATAGTAGCAGTAGTATTAGTAGCAGTAGTATTAGTAGCAGTAGTATTAGTAGCAGTAATAGCAGTAGTAATAGTAGCAGTAGTATTAGTAGCAGTAGTATTAGTAGCAGGAATAGCAGTAGTAATAGTAGCAGTAGTAATATTAGCAGTAGTATTAGTAGCAGTAGTATTAGTAGCAGTAATAGCAGTAGTATTAGTAGCAGTAGTATTAGTAGCAGTAGTATTAGTAGCAGTAGTAGTAGTAGCAGTAATAGCAGTAGTAATAGTAGCAGTAGTATTAGTAGCAGTAGTATTAGTAGTAGTAGTAGTGGTAGCAGTAATAGCAGTAGTATTAGTAGCAGTAGTATTAGTAGCAGCAGGATTAGTAGCAGTAGTATTAGTAGCAGTAATAGCAGTAGTAATAGTAGCAGTAGTATTAGTAGCAGTAGTATTAGTAGTAGTAGTAGTGGTAGCAGTAATAGCAGTAGTATTAGTAGCAGTAGTATTAGTAGCAGTAATAGCAGTAGTAATAGTAGCAGTAGTAATAGTAGCAGTAGTATTAGTAGCAGTAGTATTAGTAGTAGTAATAGCAGTAGTATTGGTAGCAGTAGTATTAGTAACAGTAATAGCAGTAGTAATAGTAGCAGTAGTATTAGTAGCAGTAGTATTAGTAGCAGTAGTATTAGTAGCAGTAATAGCAGTAGTAATAGTAGCAGTAGTAATAGTAGCAGTAGTATTAGTAGCAGTAGTATTAGTAGCAGTAGTATTAGTAGCAGTAATAGCAGTAGTAATAGTAGCAGTAGTAATAGTAGCAGTAGTATTAGTAGCAGTAGTATTAGTAGCAGTAATAGCAGTAGTATTAGTAGCAGTAGTATTAGTAGCAGTAATAGCAGTAGTAATAGTAGCAGTAGTATTAATAGCAGTAATAGCAGTAGTAATAGTAGCAGTAGTAATAGTAGCAGTAATAGCAGTAGTAATAGTAGCAGTAGTAATAGTAGCAGTAGTATTAGTAGCAGTAGTATTAGTAGCAGTAGTATTAGTAGCAGTAATAGCAGTAGTATTAATAGCAGTAGTATTAGTAGCAGTAATAGCAGTAGTAATAGTAGCAGTAGTATTAATAGCAGTAATAGTAGTAGTAATAGTAGCAGTAGTAATAGTAATAGTAGCAGTAGTATTAGTAGCAGTAGTAGTAGTAGCAGTAATAGCAGTAGTATTAGTAGCAGTAGTATTAGTAGCAGTAATAGCAGTAGTAATAGTAGCAGTAGTATTAGTAGCAGTAGTATTAGTAGCAGTAATAGCAGTAGTATTAGTAGCAGTAGTATTAGTAGCAGTAATAGCAGTAGTAATAGTAGTAGTAGTATTAGTAGCAGTAGTATTAGTAGCAGTAATAGCAGTAGTAATAGTAGCAGTAGTATTAGTAGCAGTAGTATTAGTAGCAGTAATAGCAGTAGTATTAGTAGCAGTAGTATTAGTAGCAGTAATAGCAGTAGTATTAGTGGCAGTAATAGCAGTAGTATTAGTAGCAGTAGTATTAATAGCAGTAGTATTAGTAGCAGTAATAGCAGTAGTAATAGTAGCAGTAGTAATAGTAATAGTAGCAGTAGTATTAGTAGCAGTAGTATTAGTAGCAGTAATAGCAGTAGTATTAGTAGCAGTAGTATTAGTAGCAGTAATAGCAGTAGTATTAGTAGCAGTAGTATTAGTAGCAGTAGTATTAATAGCAGTAGTATTAGTAGCAGTAGTATTAGTAGCAGTAATAGCAGTAGTAATAGTAGCAGTAGTAATAGTAGCAGTAGTATTAATAGCAGTAGTATTAGTAGCAGTAGTATTAGTAGCAGTAGTATTAGTAGCAGTAATAGCAGTAGTATTAGTAGCAGTAATAGCAGTAGTATTAGTAGCAGTAGTATTAGTAGCCGTAGTATTAATAGCAGTAGTATTAGTAGCAGTAGTATTAGTAGCAGTAGTATTAGTAGCAGTAATAGCAGTAGTATTAGTAGCAGTAGTATTAGTAGCAGTAGTATTAGTAGCAGTAATAGCAGTAGTATTAATAGCAGTAGTATTAGTAGCAGTAATAGCAGTAGTAATAGTAGCAGTAGTAATAGTAGCAGTAGTATTAGTAGCAGTAGTATTAGTAGCAGTAGTATTAGTAGCAGTAATAGCAGTAGTATTAGTAGCAGTAGTATTAGTAGCAGTAATAGCAGTAGTAATAGTAGCAGTAGTATTAATAGCAGTAATAGTAGTAGTAATAGTAGCAGTAGTATTAGTAGCAGTAATAGCAGTAGTAATAGTAGCAGTAGTATTAATAGCAGTAATAGTAGTAGTAATAGTAGCAGTAGTAATAGTAATAGTAGCAGTAGTATTAGTAGCAGTAGTAGTAGTAGCAGTAATAGCAGTAGTATTAGTAGCAGTAGTATTAGTAGCAGTAATAGCAGTAGTAATAGTAGCAGTAGTATTAATAGCAGTAATAGTAGTAGTAATAGTAGCAGTAGTAATAGTAATAGTAGCAGTAGTATTAGTAGCAGTAGTAGTAGTAGCAGTAATAGCAGTAGTATTAGTAGCAGTAGTATTAGTAGCAGTAGTATTAGTAGCAGTAATAGCAGTAGTAATAGTAGCAGTAGTATTAGTAGCAGTAGTATTAGTAGCAGTAATAGCAGTAGTATTAGTAGCAGTAGTATTAGTAGCAGTAGTATTAGTAGCAGTAATAGCAGTAGTAATAGTAGCAGTAGTATTAGTAGCAGTAGTATTAGTAGCAGTAGTATTAGTAGCAGTAATAGCAGTAGTAATAGTAGCAGTAGTATTAGTAGCAGTAGTATTAGTAGCAGTAATAGCAGTAGTATTAGTAGCAGTAGTATTAGTAGCAGTAATAGCAGTAGTATTAGTGGCAGTAATAGCAGTAGTATTAGTAGCAGTAGTATTAATAGCAGTAGTATTAGTAGCAGTAATAGCAGTAGTAATAGTAGCAGTAGTAATAGTAATAGTAGCAGTAGTATTAGTAGCAGTAGTATTAGTAGCAGTAATAGCAGTAGTATTAGTAGCAGTAGTATTAGTAGCAGTAGTATTAATAGCAGTAGTATTAGTAGCAGTAGTATTAGTAGCAGTAATAGCAGTAGTATTAGTAGCAGTAGTATTAGTAGCAGTAATAGCAGTAGTAATAGTAGCAGTAGTAATAGTAGCAGTAGTATTAATAGCAGTAGTATTAGTAGCAGTAGTATTAGTAGCAGTAGTATTAGTAGCAGTAATAGCAGTAGTATTAGTAGCAGTAATAGCAGTAGTATTAGTAGCAGTAGTATTAGTAGCCGTAGTATTAATAGCAGTAGTATTAGTAGCAGTAGTATTAGTAGCAGTAGTATTAGTAGCAGTAATAGCAGTAGTATTAGTAGCAGTAGTATTAGTAGCAGTAGTATTAGTAGCAGTAATAGCAGTAGTATTAATAGCAGTAGTATTAATAGCAGTAGTATTAGTAGCAGTAGTATTAATAGCAGTATTAGTAGCAGTAGTATTAATAGCAGCAGTATTAGTAGCAGTAATAGCAGTAGTAATAGTAGCAGTAGTATTAATAGCAGTAGTATTAGTAGCAGTAGTATTAATAGCAGCAGGATTAGTAGCAGTAGTATTAGTAGCAGTAATAGCAGTAGTAATAGTAGCAGTAGTATTAGTAGCAGTAGTATTAGTAGTAGTAGTAGTGGTAGCAGTAATAGCAGTAGTATTAGTAGCAGTAGTATTAGTAGCAGTAATAGCAGTAGTAATAGTAGCAGTAGTAATAGTAGCAGTAGTATTAATAGCAGTAGTATTAGTAGCAGTAGTATTAGTAGCAGTAATAGCAGTAGTATTAGTAGCAGTAGTATTAGTAGCAGTAGTATTAGTAGCAGTAATAGCAGTAGTATTAATAGCAGTAGTATTAATAGCAGTAGTATTAGTAGCAGTAGTATTAATAGCAGTATTAGTAGCAGTAGTATTAATAGCAGCAGTATTAGTAGCAGTAATAGCAGTAGTAATAGTAGCAGTAGTATTAGTAGCAGTAGTATTAGTAGCAGTAATAGCAGTAGTATTAGTAGCAGTAGTATTAGTAGCAGTAGTATTAGTAGCAGTAATAGCAGTAGTAATAGTAGCAGTAGTAATAGTAGCAGTAGTATTAGTAGCAGTAGTATTAGTAGCAGTAGTATTAGTAGCAGTAATAGCAGTAGTAATAGTAGCAGTAGTATTAGTAGCAGTAGTATTAGTAGCAGTAATAGCAGTAGTATTAGTAGCAGTAGTATTAGTAGCAGTAGTATTAGTAGCAGTAATAGCAGTAGTATTAGTAGCAGTAGTATTAGTAGCAGTAGTATTAGTAGCAGTAATAGCAGTAGTATTAATAGCAGTAGTATTAATAGCAGTAGTATTAGTAGTAGTAGTATTAATAGCAGTATTAGTAGCAGTAGTATTAATAGCAGCAGTATTAGTAGCAGTAATAGCAGTAGTAATAGTAGCAGTAGTATTAATAGCAGTAGTATTAGTAGCAGTAGTATTAATAGCAGCAGGATTAGTAGCAGTAGTATTAGTAGCAGTAATAGCAGTAGTAATAGTAGCAGTAGTATTAGTAGCAGTAGTATTAGTAGTAGTAGTAGTGGTAGCAGTAATAGCAGTAGTATTAGTAGCAGTAGTATTAGTAGCAGTAATAGCAGTAGTAATAGTAGCAGTAGTAATAGTAGCAGTAATATTAATAGCAGTAGTATTAGTAGCAGTAGTATTAGTAGCAGTAATAGCAGTAGTATTAGTAGCAGTAGTATTAGTAGCAGTAGTATTAGTAGCAGTAATAGCAGTAGTATTAATAGCAGTAGTATTAATAGCAGTAGTATTAGTAGCAGTAGTATTAATAGCAGTATTAGTAGCAGTAGTATTAATAGCAGCAGTATTAGTAGCAGTAATAGCAGTAGTAATAGTAGCAGTAGTATTAGTAGCAGTAGTATTAGTAGCAGTAATAGCAGTAGTATTAGTAGCAGTAGTATTAGTAGCAGTAGTATTAGTAGCAGTAATAGCAGTAGTAATAGTAGCAGTAGTAATAGTAGCAGTAGTATTAGTAGCAGTAGTATTAGTAGCAGTAGTATTAGTAGCAGTAATAGCAGTAGTAATAGTAGCAGTAGTATTAGTAGCAGTAGTATTAGTAGCAGTAATAGCAGTAGTATTAGTGGCAGTAATAGCAGTAGTATTAGTAGCAGTAGTATTAATAGCAGTAGTATTAGTAGCAGTAATAGCAGTAGTAATAGTAGCAGTAGTAATAGTAATAGTAGCAGTAGTATTAGTAGCAGTAGTATTAGTAGCAGTAATAGCAGTAGTATTAGTAGCAGTAGTATTAGTAGCAGTAATAGCAGTAGTAATAGTAGCAGTAGTAATAGTAGCAGTAGTAGCAGTAGTATTAGTAGCAGTAATAGCAGTAGTATTAGTAGCAGTAGTATTAGTAGCAGTAGTATTAATAGCAGTAGTATTAATAGCAGTATTATTAATAGCAGTAGTATTAGTAGCAGTAGTATTAGTAGCAGTAATAGCAGTAGTATTAGTAGCAGTAATAGCAGTAGTATTAGTAGCAGTAGTATTAATAGCAGTAGTATTAGTAGCAGTAGTATTAGTAGCAGTAATAGCAGTAGCATTAGTAGCAGTAATAGCAGTAGTATTAGTAGCAGTAGTATTAATAGCAGTAGTATTAGTAGCAGTAGTATTAGTAGCAGTAATAGCAGTAGTATTAGTAGCAGTAATAGCAGTAGTATTAGTAGCAGTAGTATTAGTAGCCGTAGTATTAATAGCAGTAGTATTTGTAGCAGTAGTATTAGTAGCAGTAGTATTAGTAGCAGTAATAGCAGTAGTATTAGTAGCAGTAGTATTAGTAGCAGTAATAGCAGTAGTATTAATAGCAGTAGTATTAATAGCAGTAGTATTAGTAGCAGTAGTATTAATAGCAGTATTAGTAGCAGTAGTATTAATAGCAGCAGTATTAGTAGCAGTAATAGCAGTAGTAATAGTAGCAGTAGTATTAATAGCAGTAGTATTAGTAGCAGTAGTATTAATAGCAGCAGGATTAGTTGCAGTAGTATTAGTAGCAGTAATAGCAGTAGTAATAGTAGCAGTAGTATTAGTAGCAGTAGTATTAGTAGTAGTAGTAGTGGTAGCAGTAATAGCAGTAGTATTAGTAGCAGTAGTATTAGTAGCAGTAATAGCAGTAGTATTAGTAGCAGTAGTATTAGTAGCCGTAGTATTAATAGCAGTAGTATTAGTAGCAGTAATAGCAGTAGTAATAGTAGCAGTAGTATTAATAGCAGTAGTATTAGTAGCAGTAGTATTAATAGCAGCAGGATTAGTAGCAGTAGTATTAGTAGCAGTAATAGCAGTAGTAATAGTAGCAGTAGTATTAATAGCAGTTGTATTAGTAGCAGTAGTATTAATAGCAGCAGGATTAGTAGCAGTAATAGCAGTAGTAATAGTAGTAGCAGTAGTAGCAGTAGTATTAGTAGTAGTAGTAGTAGCAGTAGTAATAGTAGCAGTAGTAATAGTAGCAGTAGTAATAGTAGCAGTAGTATTAGTAGCAGTAATAGCAGTAGTAATAGTAGTAGCAGTAGTAGCAGTAGTATTAGTAGTAGTAGTAGTAGCAGTAGTAATAGTAGCAGTAGTAATAGTAGCAGTAGTAATAGTTGCAGTAGTATTAGTAGCAGTAATAGCAGTAGTAATAGTAGTAGCAGTAGTAGCAGTAGTATTAGTAGTAGTAGTAGTAGCAGTAGTAATAGTAGTAGTAGTAATAGTAGCAGTAGTAATAGTAATAGTAGCAGTAGTATTAGTAGCAGTAGTATTAGTAGCAGTAGTATTAGTAGCAGTAGTATTAGTAGCAGTAGTATTAGTAGCAGTAATAGCAGTAGTAATAGTAGTAGCAGTAGTAGCAGTAGTATTAGTAGTAGTAGTAGTAGCAGTAGTAATAGTTGCAGTAGTAATAGTAGCAGTAGTAATAGTTGCAGTAGTATTAGTAGCAGTAATAGCAGTAGTAATAGTAGTAGCAGTAGTAGCAGTAGTATTAGTAGTAGTAGTAATAGCAGTAGTAATAGTAGTGGTAGTAATAGTAGCAGTAGTAATAGTAATAGTAGCAGTAGTATTAGTAGCAGTAGTATTAGTAGCAGTAGTATTAGTAGCAGTAGTATTAGTAGCAGTAATAGCAGTAGTAATAGTAGTAGCAGTAGTAGCAGTAGTATTAGTAGTAGTAGTAGTAGCAGTAGTAATAGTAGTGGTAGTAATAGTAGCAGTAGTAATAGTAATAGTAGCAGTAGTATTAGTAGCAGTAGTATTAGTAGCAGTAGTATTAGTAGCAGTAATAGCAGTAGAAGCAGTAGCAGTAGAAGCAGTAGTATTAGTAGCAGTAGTAGCAGTAGTAGTAGTAGTAGTAGTAGTAGAAGCAGTAGCAGTAGAAGCAGTAGTATTAGTAGCAGTAGTAGCAGTAGTATTAGTAGCAGTAGTAGCAGTAGAAGCAGTAGCAGTAGAAGCAGTAGTATTAGTAGCAGTAGTAGCAGTAGTATTAGTAGCAGTAGTAGCAGTAGAAGCAGTAGCAGTGCTAAAAATCATCAAAATAAACAAAGAAACAGTTTAAAATTGCAACATTCTTTTGTGTAAATGTAATGAACTCTGTCCTTTTCCACTCAGCTCTGACTCAGGGTTTTTCAGAAACAGCTCCTGTTTTTCTGTGAGAACTGAGCCTGAGCCCAAAGCTGCGTCACCGAGACCAAGATCTGAGCTCTCAGGTCTGAGTTTCAGTCTGAACAAGACCAGGACCAGAGCAGCCCTGAAGGAAACCACAGCACAAATATACATCTGAGCTGTAGTCCTGGTTTAGTCCTAGTTTAGTCCTGGTTTAGACCTGGTTTAGACCTGGTTTAGTCCTGGTTTAGTCCTGGTTTAGTCCTGGTTTAGACCTGGTTTAGTCCAGGTTTAGACCTGGTTTAGTCCAGGTTTAGTCCTGGTTTAGACCTGGTTTAGTCCTGGTTTAGACCTGGTTTAGACCTGGTTTAGTCCTGGTTTAGTCCTGGTTTAGACCTGGTTTAGTCCAGGTTTAGAACTGGTTTAGTCCAGGTTTAGACCTGGTTTAGACCTGGTTTAGACCTGGTTTAGTCCTGGTTTAGTCCTGGTTTAGTCCTGGTTTAGACCTGGTTTAGTCCAGGTTTAGAACTGGTTTAGTCCAGGTTTAGACCTGGTTTAGACCTGGTTTAGACCTGGTTTAGTCCCAGATGAGTTTCCTGTTTATTTTTACCAGAGCAAACTAAAACCATTTTATTTAGACTTTTGTTTTTTTGACACAGAAATAAACGTGTGCTGTTTGTTGATCTTCCTGTTCTCTGCCAGGCGCTGACGTCTCAGGTCAGAATCAGAAGATTTTTATTGCCATTGTCAGTGAACAACACAATTCACAGACGAGGAACTTGTTTCGGTGCTGATGTGCAACATATAACACTAATAATAATAATAATAATAATAATAAATATCACTATGATAAAGAAGAAACTTTAAAAATATAAAATACAAAGTATAAGGGCATGCAACGGAATAAGTTTACTAAGTTAAATATCCAGATAAAATCTGTCAGTGCAGAGAGATAAGATAACATTAACATGATTTGTTAACATTGTTGGTGTCAGGTTCATGTGTGATATTCAGAGCTAACGGCAGAACCGCGCTGTGGTGTGCGCTGCCAGTTTCAGATCTGAGTCAGACGCAGCTCCTCCTGTGCTGCCCCCAAACCACCAAAGATCAACACCACCAACAACGCCGATGCAGTTTCTCAGCAGCAGAGAGCGGCTGAGGGGGACGAGTGGGTTTAACCAGCTCAGCAGAAAAACAGCGTGTGAAACTTACATTTTCTTTACGAGTGTCCATTTTCTCACTGCAAACACAAAAACATCTGAGTCAGAGTCAAAAAGCAGGAAAGTGTTTAGTGCTGGGTTTGAGAACAGCGGTGTGAAAACCTTCTCCACATCTGTCACACGCAGATGTTTCCTGATCATCAAACGCTGGTTAAAGTGAGATGAAGAGGAAACACAGAGGTGAGCTCCTGATGAGAACATCGCTCATGCTTTGCTGGAGACCTAAAGTCTCAGAAATGGGTTTGTAACCCCTTCCTCTTACTCAGCTTTCCACAAACTGTGTTTAATCACAGTTCATTCATGATTTAACAAGAGGCCCTGCTGCACAGCGAGGCTCTGTGTGTGATCAATGACATAATCAATAATTAATACATCTAATATTAAAGGAACAGTCCACTGTTTTTCCAGACTAAACTCTGTTCTTCCCTGATCTGAGCTGAGTTGATGCGTACCTCTCTGGTCTTTGTGCCTGTGTGCCTTTGCCTGGGGAGCCACGCTAATGTGTTAGCATTTAGCTTTGCCAAGCTTATCCCTATGGAACCAAACGCAGCTCAAGTTAGAAGCAACCAAGCTCTTCCACGTTTTCCCGATTTAATTTACAGTTACATGACCCAAGTACAGTTACACAAAAATGAAAAGTGTGCATTTTCTAAGTGGATAAAACTGGGAACTATAATGTAAGGCGTAATAACACTTTAGGAGCACTTCGGCGTTGGCGCAGTGATATCTTCACTCCTAAAAAATTCAATTTTCTAATAAAAATTAAATTAAAAATGTTATTACACCTTACATTATAGTTCCCAGTTTTATCCACTTAGAAAATGGCCACTTTCATTTTTGTGTAACTGTACTTGGGTCATGTAACTGTAAATTAAATCGGGAAACGTGGAAGTTTAATGATCAGAGACATTAAAGTGTGGCAGAGTTAGCCAACACTGACACTGAGACCTGGTTTAGACCTGGTTTAGACCTGGTTTAGACCTGGTTTAGTCTGGACTCACCCACTATAATCACCACCACAGTGAGGACACAGAGGACAGTGGCGAGGACGCAGACCAGGACCACAGTGGACCTGAGGTTGTCCTGGAACACAAACAAAAATATTCAGCTGTTACCTTTAGGCTTAGACTTACATATAGTCCTGGATTTAGTCCTGGATTTAGTCCTGGATTAGTCCTGGATTTAGTCCTGGATTTAGTCCTGGATTAAGTCCTGGATTTAGTCCTGGATTTAGTCCTGGATTTAGTCCTGGATTAAGTCCTGGATTTAGTCCTGGATTTAGTCCTGGATTTAGTCCTGGATTAAGTCCTGGATTAAATCCTGGATTTAGTCCTGGATTTAGTTCTGGATTTAGTCCTGGATTTAGTCCTGGATTAAGTCCTGGATTTAGTCCTGGATTTAGTCCTGGATTTAGATCTGGATTAAGTCCTGGATTTAGTCCTGGATTTAGTCCTGGATTAAGTCCTGGATTAAGTCCTGGATTTAGTCCTGGATTTAGTCCTGGATTTAGTCCTGGATTAAGTCCTGGATTAAGTCCTGGATTAAGTCCTGGATTTAGTCCTGGATTTAGTCCTGGATTTAGATCTGGATTAAGTCCTGGATTTAGTCCTGGATTTAGTCCTGGATTTAGTCCGACCTAATTCTGGCATAGATTTAGTTCCAGTGTAGTCCCGGCTTTAATCCTAGGTCTAGTCCTATATTAAAGCAGTGTATTTCCAGTAAACAGGAAGTGTTTTACCTCTGCCTTGATTGCAGAAGAAGAAGTCGTCCCGAGGCCCACAGTCACATGGTCCGTGCCGGTCACATGGTCCGTGCCGGTCACATGACCTGAGGGACAGTAAACAGAGGTTTGTTTAGGGGTCCCCTCGGGCCGTGTCCCGTGTGAAGCCTGTGGTACCTGCTGTGGAGTTTGTGTGGAGCTGCGGCGGCGCCGAGGTCGGCTCTGAGCCTGGATCACAGAGAAATGAAATGTTTTAATGCTTTATGAAAACTTTATTTATCTCCTTTCTAACAGGACACACTGAGGCTCAGGGGGGCGCTGTGGAGTAATCCCTGTCCTGTCTAAGCAGGGTCAAAGGTGACCCTCGGTGCATTTGTTTTGTCAAATCCCAGAGAAGCTCTGAGTTTTCATGACTTCATCGGGCGACTTGTTTCCTAAGACGTCACACAGTTGTTTTTGTTTCTGATGTAATCTGAAAATTTTATAAACCCAAAGCTATCGGGGTCACTAATGACCCCAGTCAAAAGTATTAGTAGTAGTATTTTTTCCTTTGTGTTTTTAATGTTTTTATCTCTTTATTAAGTTTTTCACCCACATCAGAGGAACCACACACAGAGGTCAGGGTCATGTTTAAGTTTGTCCAGGTTTACTGAGGCCCCCAGGAGCCCACTGCCCACACACAGCAGAGAGGATCCTGGGGTCACATACGGGCCCCTCTCTGGGCTCTGAGGGCCCCTCTCTGGGCTCTGAGGCAGAAAACTGTTCTTTAAAGTACAAATATTTATAAGAATCACTAAAAACAGAGTCCTGACAGAGTCTGGACTGAGCCAGGACCAGGTCTGAAGTCCCCCAGGTCCTGCTCTGGTCCTGCTCAGACCGGACCCAAGAACCATACTGTTAGAGCGCCCCCTACAGGAGACACAAGCAACACAACACATGCAGCCTGTTCAGACAAACTGTCTGCAGCATCTAACCCTCAACCTCTGAGACAGAATCTAACCCTCAACCTCTGAGGCCCATGGGCTCAGGAACTGGACCTGATAAATCTGTTTTATTCTGATTCAGCTCATTATTGATAAAAATCATATTTAAAGCAAGAGTTTTGTGTGTTTTATGTTGTAATAAAAAACAAATTGAAAAAGTTGAACTTTTCGTGATTTTTGGTGGATTTATTGGGATTATTCTGTATTAGAGTAAACATGTCCTCGCCCACTTTTAACCATTACAAACAAAATATTTTTTTCTTGAAATGACAGCGAACACATCACTCATGCTCTCTGTAGAGAAAATATTAAGTATTTTGCGGTTTCTTATTATTTTTTCCATCTTTGTGTGTGTGGGGTCCCAGGTGACCTCAGTGAGCTGTGAGGGGTCAGAGCTGGGTCGGATGAGGGTTAAGGAGGTTAATGCACTCAAAATCTTCGAAACATTGTTCTGTCTCAGTCGGTAACATCGTCAGTAAATAAACAGAAGATGGTGGAACCTGACCCCGGACAGCGACACAAAACAACAGTGACCAGGAGCCTAACAGCAACAAACTGGAACTGTGTGCACGACAAGAGTGCAACAGAAACAAAGTGCAAATGTGTAGAAAACATTTGACAGCTGTGATAAAAAAACCACTGACCTCACCGTGAGGCTGAGGTGTGATGTAACTGAGACGAGGTGACGCACGGTAAAACCTTTTTAGAACAACTTTGGTAGAATTTTAACATGTAAATGAATTTTATTGTGGAAAGGCCTGAGTTTATTTTGCTCCGTCCTGGACGCGTCTGCAGCCTGTCCGTCCTGGGAGCGGGTCCTCCTTCATGCGGTTCGCCCTGAGGTTTAAATGAGTTTGTTGTTGCTGTTGTCGTGATATCGGGCGACAGAACTGATCTTAACCTGTCCTGTCCCTCGCTGTAACCCTGTCCTGACGTCGTCTCCTCCTCACAAACAGAGCTGCAGCAGGATTCTGTTGCTGCTGAGGCGCTGCCCTTCTCCAGAGCTGAAAGTCAGAGTCATCTGTTAGCCTCTTGTTGCTAATAGCCGTGCTAAATAGCCATTTTAGGGCAAAGTTATAAAACCTGAAATACAAATGCCAAGGAATCCAACACTGTCTCAGAAAGACTGAAAACCTCTGAAGATGGTTTAGATTTTGTCTGAATGAAGGTGAGTGCTCCAGGATTTGATGATCTTCCACTGATTTTGAGCCTGTTTAATTTAATTTAAGCTACTCTCAAATGAGGTTAACCCTAACCCGACCTGCCTGTTTTACACAGAGGTCGCCTTTTACTCCACAGATAATCTGTACAAAACAAATAAAACAACAAAGTAAAAAGCTGTTTGTAAATGAATGAGTTTGTCTGAACAGGCTGCATGTGTTGTGTTGCTTGTGTCTCCTGTAGGGGGCGCTCTAACAGTATGGTTCTTGGGGCCAGGACCAGAGCAGGACCAGAGCAGGACCTGGGGGACTTCAGACCTGGTCCTGGCTCAGTCCAGACTCTGTCAGGACTCTGTTTTGAGTGATTCTTATAAATATTTGTACTTTAAAGAACAGTTTTCTGCCTCAGAGCCCAGAGAGGGGCCCTCAGAGCCCAGAGAGGGGCCCGTATGTGACCCCAGGATCCTCTCTGCTGTGTGTGGGCAGTGGGCTCCTGGGGGCCTCAGTAAACCTGGACAAACGTAAACATGACCCTGACCTCTGTGTGTGGTTCCTCTGATGTGGGTGAAAAACTTAACAAAGGGGGGTCTGGGGTCTTTAGTGACCCTGACACATTTCTGTTTGTAAATTTCTCAAAGATCAGAAACAACTGTATGAAGTCGGAGGGACAAACGTAGACTCACAAAGTCATAAAAAACCAGAGCAATAAAAAAAAAATCACCTCTGAGACGTGACCTCTTGGTCAGATGTTGATTTGTGAAGACTCCAGGTCATGTTCTGGGTTTTGGGGCAGATTGATGTTCACTGTAAGTAAACTTTATTTATACTGCACCTTTCACAGCTAAAACACCACAAAGTGCAGATAAAATGGAACACAATCACGGAAAATATAATTACACAGGTCTACAGCAAAATGCTTCTGGAACAAAAATAGTGAAATGTTTCTTGGATTAGGTCACTAATAAAGAAAAAATAAGTGAGAAGTGCAGATTGGCGAAAGTTTCCCAGAAACAGTATTGGGTCAAAATAGGAAATTTATGCAAAATAAGACAAAAACGGTCGTTTATCAGAAGGTACAGTGTCTACAAGCAACCAGTTCTATCTGAAAGCTGCACATTCAATACATTCATTTTAATATGGATAGAGTTTTGACATAAAATGTTTTGTTTTTATTTGCAGAAATCTCTCTCTTGGAAGTGGACAAAATGTATGCATGTAGAGAAATTCAATATTTTCAAAATATAAATATTATTTTTAAGCAAAAATGCCTAAATCTATTGTATAAACAGATGTGATTTTGATGTGAAACAAACAACATTTTTCTGATTTTAGAGATGTTCCTCAGGTGGTAAAACTATTTTTAGCAGTGGTGAATGACATGGCCTGAGCTGGAGACGGAGGGAGCTGCCAGCTGTGGTAAAGTTGTTCTGCTTTAGCTGAAACTTTCTTACCTTTACAAATCTCCAAATTAAAGTGATGTTTCTGGTCATTGAACCAGCCTCTGATGTCCACTCTGCAGCCATACGTCCCAGCGTCTCCAGCTGAGACGTTCAGGATGGTCAGAGACACGTCCCCCTGGTCCAGACGTCCTGACAGACGGTATCTCTCTGAAAGTCTCTGTGTTACTGTTTTCCCGTCAGTGGAGATGATCGTGTTGGACCCACACATCCCTGTGGAAGGAAGTTCTCCTCTGGACCAGCAGCTCCACAGAGGTCCATTGTCTGAGAAGCTGTAAGAACAGTTCAGAGTCACGTTCTGACCGGAGTCCACCACGACCTGAGCAGCAGCAGCCACTGTAACACAAGAGACCTGAGTTAGACCTGGTTTAGACCTGAGTTAGACCTGAGTTAGACCTGGTTTAGACCTGGTTTAGTCCTGGTTTAGACCTGAGTTAGATCTGGTTTAGACCTGGTTTAGACCTGGTTTAGACCTGAGTTAGACCTGGTTTAGACCTGAGTTAGACCTGGTTTAGACCTGAGTTAGACCTGCTTTAGTCCTGTTTAAGTCCTTGTTTGGACCTGGTTTTGGTCCTACCTGAGACGAGTACTAACAGGCTGCAGTAGTTCATTGCTGCTGTGGTGAGGCTGTGACAGAAGTGAACCCAGAGTCAGCGCTGGAGCTAAATGTAGACCAGGACCAGGACCAGGACTGACGTAATCCACAGACCACAGATCAGCAGCACACGCCTCACGCCTCAGCTTTCTCATATACTCCTTATTTAGACCTGGTTTAGACCTGGTTTAGACCTGGTTTAGACCTGGTTTAGACCTGGTTTAGTCCGTGTCCTCAGTGTTGAAGCTCGTGTGTAATGTTTCGGTGACAGTGATGTTTTTTTTTTGCTCAGACTCTGGTAGCTGTGAAAACCACAGAGTCCGGGTCCGGGTCCGGGTCCGGGTCTGGGTCTGCGCTCACTTCCTGTCACAGCCACTTCCTCTCTGACTCCAGATGCTTTCATTTCTCTGTTTTTGACCCTGATCTCAGAAACAGCAGTGGCTGTGGTGAAAGCCCGGGTCACTTTAGTTTCACTGAGGTCACTGAGCGTCGCCCCGGAGCCAAAATACTGGCTTTGTTTCTCTTCAGTCGTCAATAATTCAGTTTGTAAATTATTATTTTTGTACATTTGCATATCATTTACATATTTAAACACATCTGAAATTATAGACTTTCTGTAATAAAAAGTGCAGGAACAAACTCAGCGCCTCCTCTTCACTCTGATGTGGTTTAGTTCAGAATTATTTAAAAGAATCTTTATTTTATCATTTTTATGGTGGGCAGAACCATATTCACTCTAATACAGAACAAAATCCAAACAAATCTACCAAAAATCATTTAAAGTTTAACTTTTTGAAATAGAAATATGTCTTTAATTACAATTCAAATAAAACTCTTGCTTTAAGTCAGATTTTTATTCAGAATGAAACAGGTCCAGTCCCTGAGCCCTTGGGCCTCAGAGGTTGAGGGTTAGATGCTGCAGACAGTTTGTCTGAACAGGCTGCATGTGTTGTGTTGCTTGTGTCTCCTGTAGGGGGCGCTCTAACAGCGTGGTTCTTGGGGCCAGGACCAGAGCAGGACCTGGGGGACTTCAGACCTGGTCCTGGCTCAGTCCAGACTCTGTCAGGACTCTGTTTTTAGTGATTCTTATAAATATTTGTACTTTAAAGAACAGTTTTCTGCCTCAGAGCCCAGAGAGGGGCCCTCAGAGCCCAGAGAGGGGCCCCCAGGATCCTCTCTGCTGTGTGGGCAGTGGGCTCCTGGGGGCCTCAGTAAACCTGGACAAACTTAAACATGACAGACCCTGACCTCTGTGCGTGGTTCATCTGATGTGAGTGTTTTATAAATGAAAAAAAAAAAAAAATCAACAATAAACAAAAGTAGGTGTGGGGTCATTTGTGACCTCGACGCATCTTTGTGTTTATAAAAACCTTAGATTACATCAGAAACACGAAAGAACTACGAAGCTGTAGAAAACAAGTCATGAATGAGTCTCAGTACGACAAAAACGACACGCTCAGAGTCACCTTTGACCCCTTGTGGCCGTATGAGGGTTAAAGGGCCACTGTTTCCTCTTTTTTAACCTTATTATAATGTTTATGATGTTTTCTCCTCCTCAAAAACAGACCTGGAGTAAAAGAAACTAAAAAGTAATGAACCAAAGTCCATGGTTTTACATCGAGGGCCTTGTGAAGAGAAATCCTTTGACAGTTTGTATATTTTTATTTGTGCAGGGACAGTTTATGGATGAATGTAAAATTGTCTCCTCGTTGTATTGGCAGTAAATGGAAAATGTATCCTTCACAAGTTTAACCAGGATTTTTCTTAATTTGTAAAGATGACTGAACAATAAAACTATTTCAAATTTAAATTAAAATAATAAAGTATACTGTTGGCCTCTGCTCCTGCACTGAGTTCTTTCATTTGGTCATCTTTAGAGTTTGAAGTTAAAATGTGACTTGAAAAATTATATTAATAATAATAATAATAATAATAATAATAATAATAATAATAATAATAATAATAATAATAATAATAATAATAAAATATCAACATTTTTACTGGATGTAGTTTAAAGTTCTGTCCACTGAGCGGCGCTGTCGTGTCTCATAAAAAGTTTAAGTTTCTGTGGCTTTTTAAGGAAACTCTTCAAACTTTTTTTCCAGAGTTGAGGCATTTGCTCTGAAATAAAGAAAATGTCACAGCGACATGAGTCACTTCTGTTCATTTTACTAATGTCAGAGGTTGTTTTCTCAAAATGAGTTTTTGTCTCACTCTGAGTCAGAAATTTCAGTTCCTCTTAACAAACGCCACATTTCTCAGTTTACTTCAGATTTAGATTTATGATAAATAATCGATTAGTCATTTTATTCCTGAAAACAAAGTGAATCTAGATTCTTTAAGGCTCAGGATTTTGTAATTTACTGAAAGACAAATTCAGATCTACAACATGAATGAAGAATTTTAAACCTGCTTCTGTCCAATATTCAGATTTAGTTTTTTGAAACTTACTCATCTTTACTCAAACAAAGCCTCATTTTCAAACCATTACATGACTCAAAACTTGTACTTTTTCTATATTTACACCACATTGATGTCTGAGTTTTTAAAATAATCTCTATTCCCCTGCAGTGTGGTCTGTGTACAAAGTATAATAATAATAATAATAATAATAATAATAATAATAATAATAATAATAATAGTAGTAGTAGTATAATTCATTTGCATTTGTTCCAGTTGATGAATGAAAATGTTTGTTTTAGGGGTGTTTCTTATTTCTCATTGTCCTCTCGGTAAAACAAACTTGAAAAAAGAAAGACACCTGACGTAAACAAAGAAAGGTTCAATTCAATTCAATTTCAGTTTTATTTGTATGTCCCAGAATCACAACAGAAGTCGCCTCAAAGGACAGTTGATCAAACATAAACACAATCAACACAAACAATAACTACACTAAGCAGTCCCAGGACACTCCTGTCCTTAGACCCTCCTTCTCTTAAGGAAAAACTCCTAAAAAAAACCCAGCTGTGGGAAAAAAAGAAGAAACCTTATGAAGCCCAACTGAAGGAGAGGTCCTCTCCCAGGACGGACAGGCAATGCATCCAGGAGTTAGTTCATTAGTTCATCTATAGGATCATAGATCAGCTCTGTAAGGAAAGGTTGCCTTCAAAATAAAAGCCTGAAGATGAAATATTAACCTCCTGGCTCATGTAGTTGTGTTTATTATTTAATCATAAAGGCAACGTAGTTTCATTTGTTCCTGCTTAATGCTAAATATTTATTAAATTATCATTATCATTGAAAAGTTCTCTTTTCAAGTTTGTTTTACCAAGTTGGCCGCTGAGAAACGAAGAATACAACAAACATTTTTATTCATCAACTTAACTGAATCGTAATAATCTGTTAAAAAGATGTTTTATTCTAAGTATATTTACATGACAAAAGCATCATCACATTTACAACA
The DNA here is from genome assembly GCA_020698575.1 of Bostrychus sinensis. NCBI lineage: Eukaryota > Metazoa > Chordata > Actinopteri > Gobiiformes > Eleotridae > Bostrychus > Bostrychus sinensis. The sequence continues at coordinate 103,768 of CM036244.1, read as the reverse complement.
GTAATAATATAAAACATAAATAAAACATAAATAGATTAAACATTAAATATCATAAATAAATAAAAACAGAACTTGTGTGCAAAGCTTTTCAGTGTAAACAAAACCATGACGATAATAAAACCTGATCAAAAATAGAGCGCAGAGGAGCCCAGGGCCCCGCCGCCGCCACACTGCCCCGGAAACAGCGCCGCGCACTGGGCCTGGAGCTGCTCGGCCTCCTGGAGGTCGGGCAGGACGCCGGAGTCCAGGCCCAGGTCCAGGTCCAGGTCCAGGTCCAGGCCCAGGTAGGACACAGGTGAGAACTGAGGAGGAGGAGGAGGAGGAGGAGGAGGAGAGGTGAAGAACACGGCAGAGTTCGGCACCACGGCCCCGGGAGAACCGTCGGGAACACCGCCTCCACCTGAAGCCGGGATCGAGTTCGGGACCACAGAGTAAAACTGCTCCGGGAACGAAAAAACCCTGGAGGAAGTTGAAGCGTTTGGAGACGTTTGTTCTGAAGACGGCGCCGCAAAACACGAAGAGGAACACGAGGAAGATTCATCAACGAGCGGATCCGCGGCGGCCACCAGGGGGAGCTCCGGCTTGTGCCGCCTGGGTTTGGCGTCGCAGGAAGCGCCGCTGTCGGACTTCCTCTTCCTTTTACGGCGGAAGTTTCCGTTGTCGAACATCTTCTCACAGTTTGGGTCCAGAGTCCAGAAGTTCCCTTTCCCTGAGGAGACAAAACGTCAGGACACACATCATTAAGAAGTAGTAGTAGTAGTAGTAATAGCAGTAGTAGTAAGTACTTTCTCTAAATATTTTTTACTTCTACACAGGTAATAATTCTGGTGAGTACTTTTGCTTCTACAAGAGCAGTATTTTTGAAGTAACAATACTTCTGCCACCTCTGAATATTCAGGCCTAGACCAGAACTAAAATGGGCCTGGACCAGAACTAAAATGGGCCTAAACCAGAACTAAAATGGGCCTGGACCAGAACTAAAATGGGCCTGGACCAGAACTAAAATGGGCCTAGACCAGAACTAAAATGGGCCTAGACCAGAACTAAAATGGGCCTGGACCAGAACTAAAATGGGCCTAGACCAGAACTAAAATGGGCCTGGACCAGAACTAAAATGGGCCTGGACCAGAACTAAAATAGGCCTAAACCAGAACTAAAATGGGCCTGGACCAAAACTAAAATGGGCCTAAACCAGAACTAAAATGGGCCTGGACCAGAACTAAAATGGGCCTAGACCAGAACTAAAATGGGCCAAGACCAGAACTACAATGAGCCTAGACCAGAACTAAACCGGTCTGTAAGTATCTAATGTTTTTTTTCCTCCTGAGCTCCTGAGTTCCTTTGGACAGAGCCTGTGTGCCACCACTGGGACCTGTACCACAGGTTGAGAACCCCAGATTCAGCAGACCTCTGCAGGTTCTGGTCCTACCTGGGTGGCTGGGGTCTCGGGGAACCTTCTGGAAGCAGTCGTTGAGCGAGAGGTTGTGCCTGATGGAGTTCTGCCAGCCCGCCTTGTTGCGGCTGTAGAAGGGGAAGTTCTCGGAGACGTACTGGTAGATCTGGTTCAGGGTCAGCCTCTGGTCCGGGGCCCCCTGGATCGCCATGGCGATGAGGGCCGAGTACGAGTACGGGGGCCGCACCAGACGCAGCAGCTCGTCCGGAGCGCCCGCGGGCAGCCACCCGCCGCCGCCGGGGGGCAGGAACCACGGCTGCCGCCGGAACAGGTGAGGCAGGAAGTCAGGGAGGCTCGGCCCGGGCGCGAAGCCGGACTCCGGGGCCCCGCAGCGGGCCCCTGGAGTTAGCCACGTTAGCTCCGGAGCGGGCGGCGGGCTGTACAGGCTGAAGTCAGACGCCTCCACCTCCAGGGAGGGCAGCTCGTTTTGGGGAAGAGACCGTCCCAGCGACGCCATCTTGGATCCGTCTGCCGCCTCACCTGCGCTCACCTGCAGATTTATAGCTCAAGCCCCGCCCCCGGAGGAGCTGGTAGGCTGGGAGTAGCAGACGGGAGCAGACGGGAGCAGACAGAGCGGCGTTTGCATGAGAAGAGGCCGGCGCGTGCATAAGCGTGAGTTTGTGTGGGGGCAGATAAGGAGCTCACGTTTCTCAAAGAAAAACCAACGACGTTATCTCTGAAGGTTTCCTGGAGTCAGGCTTCGGAAGATTTTAGAAAAAACGCTGATGCTGTGATGAGCGGAGCCTCACAAACTAAACCCAGGCTTTTACTGCAGTCATTGTTTTTGTAGTAACAGCACCTGAGCACAGGACTAAACCAGGACTGAGACAGGAATAAAAAATATCTCAGATAATTTAAAAAAGAGACAATTAAAGTAAAACATATTTTTAAAAACATATTTTTCACAATGGGAAAAAAAAAACCCTGAAAATAAAAAAATAACGCAGAAAAATTATTTCACTATTTAAAAAAAGTTCCTTTATAAAATAAAAACACTGGCTGCCCATTTTAAAACAAAGCACTGTTTTACCAAAATGTTTCCTGCTTTTTAACTTAAACTCTTTAATTTGTGGAGTGACAGTTTTTGTAATTTTATTAGGATGATTTTATTATATTTTATGTATATTTATTTTTAATATTATTTGTTAGAAAAACATTATTAAATTGTGGAATATACTGAGGAGTGTTGTTGTTTTTTATATTATGAATCTTTTTATTTTGATGAATGTGTTTTTGTTTTTGTTTTGTTTGTTTTTTTCCCATGCTCCTTAAACATGGAACATGTTGCAGAAAAACTGGAACTGAACTGAGCTCATTTCTTTCAATGTCTTTAAAAAAGACTGAGTTCCTGAGGCCGACTCCGCCGCCTGCTCCTGCTCCTGCTCCTGCTCCTGTTTCTGTTTCTGTTTCTGCTCCTGCTCCTGCTCCTGTTTCTGTTTCTGCTCCTGCTCCTGCTCCTGCTCCTGTTTCTGCTCCTGCTCCTGCTCCTGCTCCTGCTACTGCTCCTGCTCCTGCTCCTGCTCCTGTTTCTGCTCCTGCTCCTGCTCCTGCTCCTGTTTCTGTTTCTGTTTTTGATGGAACTGCGTTTTGTTTTTGCTGCTGCCTTTTGGCCAGGACTCCATTAGGAAAGAGGTTTTTAATCTCAGTGGGACTTTTGTGGTTAAATAAAGGTTAGGTCAAAAATAAATAAAGTTCAGAAATTGCCTTTCATTTAATTAAATCGTTAAAAAATTTTAGAGATGAGTTTATTTTTTTAAAACCAAATTTTAAAAAATCTGCCTCAACTTTTATTTCTCTAGTACAGCAATTTGTTCTAAGATCACTGGTCCTGGTCCTGGTCTGGTCCCGGTCTGGTCCTGGTCCCGGTCTGGTCCCGGTCTGGTCCTGGTCTGGTCCTGGTCCTGGTCCCGGTCTGGTCCCGGTCTGGTCCGGGTCCTGGTCTGGTCCTGGTCTGGTCCCGGTCTGGTCCTGGTCTGGTCCTGGTCCGGGTCCTGGTCTGGTCCTGGTCCTGGTCCTGGTCCCGGTCTGGTCCCGGTCTGGTCCGGGTCCTGGTCTGGTCCTGGTCCTGGTCTGGTCCCGGTCTGGTCCCGGTCTGGTCCTGGTCTGGTCCTGGTCTGGTCCCGGTCTGGTCCTGGTCCCGGTCTGGTCCCGGTCTGGTACCGGTCTGGTCCTGGTCTGGTCCCGGTCTGGTCCTGGTCCTGGTCCCGGTCTGGTCCCGGTCTGGTCCGGGTCCTGGTCTGGTCCTGGTCCTGGTCTGGTCCCGGTCTGGTCCCGGTCTGGTCCTGGTCTGGTCCTGGTCTGGTCCCGGTCTGGTCCTGGTCCTGGTCTGGTCCCGGTCTGGTACCGGTCTGGTCCTGGTCTGGTCCCGGTCTGGTCCTGGTCCTGGTCCTGGTCCCGGTCTGGTCCCGGTCTGGTCCGGGTCCTGGTCTGGTCCTGGTCCTGGTCTGGTCCTGGTCCCGGTCTGGTCCGGGTCCTGGTCTGGTCCTGGTCTGGTCCTGGTCTGGTCCTGGTCCCGGTCTGGTCTGGTCCTGGTCCTGGTCTGGTCCCGGTCTGGTCCTGGTCTGGTCCTGGTCCTGGTCCCGGTCTTGTCCCGGTCTGGTCCGGGTCCTGGTCTGGTCCTGGTCCTGGTCTGGTCCCGGTCTGGTCCCGGTCTGGTCCCGGTCTGGTCCCGGTCTGGTCCCGGTCTGGTCCTGGTCCTGGTCTGGTCCTGGTCCTGGTCTGGTCCTGGTCCTGGTCCCGGTCTGGTCCTGGTCTGGTCCTGGTCTGGTCCTGGTCCTGGTCCTGGTCCGGTCCCAGTTTGATCCTGATCTTTTTATTGTGACCCACTTTTAACAGAACCAAAGTTATTTTTCTAATTATTTTACTCCTACAGTTTTGTTATTTGATCTGTTTTTAAAACCTCCCATGGCTCACTGTGGGGCCCTGACCCACCAGTTGAGACCCCCTGCTCTAAACCAGTTCTGAACCCGAGCAGTTCCCACAACAACAGGTTTCTGCCGATTACACTGAAGTCTAAAGTTTCTCAGAGAGAGAAACAAAAACACTGGGTCAGTGGTAACCATTAACCCAGGGCCCACTGCAGGGAGGGGCCCTCAGAAAACCTGGAATACGCTTGAAAAATATATTTAACATTCAGAATTCTGTGTTGTGAAAAAGCTGTCACTCTGCAGGAGACCAAACAGAAAACGTTAACAGTTTCTGAGGAAATGAGGATTTTACTAAAATGAATAATAAAATAACCTCAGCTCCAGAGTCTGCTCTGGAAACGACTGAGGTTTGGTTTAAAAACCTGAGCTTTCAGGTCACACTGCAGGACGCCAGTTTCATTACAAGTATAAACTTATCATTTTTTTTCTATTTTATTTTAATAAATACTCAGGTGCAGTTAAAAGTGTTGTTTTAGTACAAACATCTGACTTTCTGACCTGCCCCAGACACTGGTGACTTATTTTGGAAATGTTACATTCACACTGCAGGACATTCTACAGTTTAATGTTGAAATATAACACTAGCAAAGTGTTTTATTTATTTAAGAAAAGGGGACAATGCATATTAATAAAGCTTAGAACAAATGTAAATCTGCCAGATTATAGCCATGAAAAAAAACACAAACCACAGCCAGGACAAATACACAGACACCACAAAGTACGACAGAGTCAGTGTTAGTACAGTGTTAAGTAAAAAAACCCAGGTCACACATGATCACGTCTGTGCTGTTTCAAATGGATTTTGAAATTAACAAAAAGTGTGCATCATTGCCTCAGCGACTCCTCCAGAGCTGCAGCCTCAGTAACAAACCCAGGGTGGCTCCTGCAGCAATAACACAAGGTTTATTTTACAAACTTAATAAAAGCATTAAATTGGATTATTGTGAATCTGCAGTGGTGAGGCTTCGACCGACAGCTGAGGAGAGGCACACTATTACTGAGAAAAAAACACAAGATTAAAGCGCAACATAAACATTTCCACAACAGAAAACACACAAAAACAAACCACCACAACCAAGAACTGCACACAACCTCCACCAACACCAGCGGGGTTCACATGAGGCCTACACCACTGCTACACCGCTGCTGTGTGTGTGTTTATGTAATCTTTATATAAAACAAACGGCAACCAGCACAGAGCCTTCAGGACGTGACAGCACAGATCATCATATTACAATAAAAACACAACAATATTTAATTACTATAAACCCAGTTCAGCAGAAACAGCCGGGACACAGCAAGAGGAAGCAGAGCTGTGCACCTCTGGCCCTGGTCCTGGTCTGGTCCTGGTCTGGTCCTGGTCTGGTCCTGGTCTGGTCCTGGTCTGGCCCTGACTCCGGGGCTGTGTTAGCCTCAGACGTGTCGTTAGCGTGTCGTTAGCGTGTCGTTAGCGTGTCGTTAGCGTGTGAAAGGAGCCGCCACACGCCGCTGTTTGTCTGTAAACACCATTCACTTTAATCACATCTGATCACAGGGCACACTCCAACAGGACCAGACCAGGACCAGACCTGGACCAGACCTGGACCAGACCTGGACCAGACCAGGACCAAACAAAAGAGGCTAAGACATAACACACTCCTGCAGCAGGACCAACAAAAGAGCAGGTCCTTAAACACATCATTAACAAACAAAGGCCTGGGGTCATTAAAGGCATCTGACACTAATCACACTCTGATAGATTCATCAGAGACTAGACCAGAACCAGACCAGGACTAGACCAGAACCAGACCAGAACTAGACCAGAACCAGACCAGGACTAGACCAGAACCAGACCAGGACTGAAGGATAGTCTGAATTTAGATCTAACTCTTGCAATGACAACAGTTTTATAAAACAGTGGTGGATCTAGTTTGGAGCCCTGAGGAACTCCTGAAGTGAGTGATTTTATTAAAAGTAAAAAATAATGTTCAAGGAAATTGTGAGCCCCACAGAACCAGAGCAGTAGTGGTCGTTTTGGCAGTTTCAAATGACCAGGACTAAACCAGGTCTAAACCAGGACTAAACCAGGTCTAAACCAGGACTAAACCAGGTCTAAACCAGGACTAAACCAGGTCTAAACCAGGACTAAACCAGGACTAAACCAGGATTAAACCAGGTCTAAACCAGGATTAAACCAGGTCTAAACCAGGACTAAACCAGGACTAAACCAGGTCTAATCCAGGCCTAAACCAGGACTAAACCAGGTCTAAACCAGGACTAAACCAGGACTAAGCCAGGACTAAACCAGGACTAAACCAGGTCTAAACCAGGTCTAAACCAGGACTAGACCAGGACTAGACCAGGACTACCTTAGACTAGTGTCACACTAGAGCATTTTTATATTTATATTTTTTCTTTTTAAATTTTGTTTTTATTAGAAAAAGGCACAAAAATCCTTACAGACGTACATCTTACAATAATTCCAAAGTCCTTTTTCAGTTTTTATTCTTGTTTAGGGGTGGGCACCGTTCAGATTTTTTTGTTGTTTTGTGTTGAATAAAAAATATTTTTTCAATACCAGTATTGTAGTATTGTAATTTTTCTAGACATGTTTGTTTGTACATAGATTTATGTAATTAACCATACACATAAACTAGGATGCTTACAGTTTTATTATTTCCCACCAGAAAATAAATAAAATAAGAAGAACATTGGGTGGGTGCAAAAATAAAATTGAGAAAACTCTGGAGGAGTTGTGAACCTGCTCAGGAGGGGGATGCAGATCTGATCCATTCCCTCTGGATTCTAACAGAGTGTGTCGTTTTTTTCCATTTAAAACATTTTAAGAGTTGATCATCTCATGTTGGTGTGGCCTTCTCGTAGATTTTTTACCGGCAGCTAAAGGTTCCTGCAGCAGCTCTGTGTCTGTCCTGTGCAAGGGCGTAACTGTGTGTAATATTGGGGGGTACGTTGAATCATGTACTTTTGTAAAAGGAGTATACTAATTTGTAGTTTCTGTATTAGAAATGCATTAAGATATTTTTACTGTGATTGGCACTAAGGGGGGGGAATCTTTTTTGAGGGAGGGGGTCACCTTGGGAGGAAGTAAACTTTATTTTTTATTTATTTATTTGGGTGGGGGGTGGGGGCTTTTTGGAGGGCATTTGGGGGGGGGGGCTTTTTTCTTATGGAGGGGCACCTATTTGTGTGTGTGTGCTACATTTTAGCTTATAAATAATCTCAAATTTGCTAAGTAAGCTTTTAAAAGTAATACATGCCGATGGCCTGCCATTTTTTCAAAAAAGCTGCAGTGCACTGTGGGTGATTTTGGCCAATGCAAGGCAGCGAAGGATCCACTGATGTTTCCTTGGTGAATTAGCCACAGTTAGCCACAGTTAGCCACAGTTAGCCACAGTTAGCCACAGTTAGCCGCAGTTAGCCACAGTTAGCCACAGTTAGCCACATTTAGCCAAACGGAGGACAGCTGCCTGGGAAGGACATGGAGATTGGAACCCACCTTAGTCGCAGGTGAAGACCTGGATGCTTCCTGCGCTGAAATCAAGGCAAGGCAAGGCACCTGGGATTTGAGAAACACCCATAGCCAACGCTCAGGAGCGACAGCGGGCCGTACCAAGTCTCCTGCTCGATACTGCAGCTGTGAGACAGCTGCAGGACGTCCTGAACTCTGCTGCTCGGGTCCTGACCAAAACCAGGAAGTACGACCATATTAGTCCTGTCCTCAGGTCTCTGCTTCCTGTCACTCAGAGAACAGACTTTAAAACATCTCTGCTGTGTACAAGTCTCTCCATGGCTTAGCACCAAAGAACATCTCTGACGTTGGTACCATATGAACCATCTCGGACTCTGAGGACCTCAGGGACAGGTCTCTGCTGGGACTCTGAGGACCTCAGGAACAGGTCTCTGCTGGGACTCTGAGGACCTCAGGGACAGGTCTCTGCTGGGACTCTGAGGACCTCAGGAACAGGTCTCTGCTGGGACTCTGAGGACCTCAGGAACAGGTCTCTGCTGGGACTCTGAGGACCTCAGGGACAGGTCTCTGCTGGGACTCTGAGGACCTCGGGGACAGGTCTCTGCTGGGACTCTGAGGACCTCGGGGACAGGTCTCTGCTGGGACTCTGAGGACCTCGGGGACAGGTCTCTGCTGGGACTCTGAGGACCTCGGGGACAGGTCTCTGCTGGGACTCTGAGGACCTCGGGGACAGGTCTCTGCTGGGACTCTGAGGACCTCAGGGACAGGTCTGAGGACCTCAGGGACAGGTCTCTGCTGGTCCCAGAGTCAGGACTAAACTCAGTGAAGCAGTGTTTCAGTTTTCTGCAGCTAAACTCTGGAACAGTCTCCTGACGATGTTAGACCTCTGCTCTGACAATGTTCAAGTCCAGACTTAAAACTATATCTTTTTAGCTGTGCATATGACAACTGAAAGTGTTTTATCTGCACTCTTCTCTTTTAATTTAATTTTAAATTGATTCTTAATTATACTTTTTAAATTTGATTTTATTGTTTTAATTGTGTTTTGTACTTTTAAATTTGCCTTTTTTTCTGTAAAGCACTTTGAATTGCTCTGTGTATGAACTGTGCTGTACAAATAAACTTACCTTGCCTTCTGCTCGGGGAGGGGAGGGGGGTGGAATAAACTCATTACTATGTTGCTGGCAAACAAAATTAATACAGAAAATCAACAACTTATTCATGCAAGATAATTCATATTTGTATTCATTGCAATGTTGTGATTATTGGGGGGGGGGGGGGTTATATTGGCTCGACCTGGGTCGTTGTTGTGACGCCCACTTTCTTTGTGATTGAAAAGATTCTATCAGCAGTGCAAGATAGGGTCGATTATGTAACATCTGTCATTTTAAAAATAAGTTTTGTGTTATTTATTTTTTTGTCTTTTAGCGTTAAACTTGTAGAAAATGAGTCACCAGTTTGTGGGACAGTTCATGTCTTGGCATTAACACTTTTACTGCAACTGAGTCCTACAATAAAAAATAAAAACAGTTTAATTCTGTGGTGTGACCTGAGCTAAGGCAGGGGCGGCTCCAGACAAATATCACTGAGGGGACAATGGGGGGTCCATATTAAATAAAGAGGGGGCAATATAAACAATAAAAAACAATATAAACCAGAAATAATAGGCTAAAATCAATATACAAAATATAAATTACCATTAGTACTGAGCAACAATACTATCCAGACATAACTGCTGGTCAGGTCTTGAGACCCCCCCTTGACCCCCCCCACGGCTCCGTCGATGCTGGCAGCTGAAGGTTATAAAAGTTGTTTTATCATCAGTTTTAGTAAAATTCATTTACTCATACACTCATTTTCTGTGTCTGTTTGGTGTGACAGCTGAATATTTCACAAAATCAAATTCTAAATGTTAAAAATTATTCTTTAAAATGAAACAGGGATATATTTATTAGGTTAGCAGCACAGACGATGAATAATTTATGACAAGAATTCAGTTGACCAAACATAGGAAGTGCTCATGAAAAGCTTTCTTTACACTTTTTATAAAACTGATTTATATTTGAAATGATTTATTTATGTATTTATTTGATATAGACGTCACAGATACATTGGATAAACCAGATGCACAGTTCAAGTGCTAATTCTCAACACCTGTCCATGGGAGGCTTTTCTAAAAGAGAAGAAATGTAAATATCTAAACAATAAAACAGGACCATCTAGAAATTATACACAAGGCAAATTTTCAATTTATCAAATTCTCATGTGAACATTTCTGCCCTGATTTAAGCCACTGCTTTAGAGCTCTATTAAAGATGTTCATGTTTTAATAAATCCTTTTCACGATGACGTCAGAAAACTTCCGTTTTGAGACGATGGGATGTATCTTCAGTTCCAGTGAATTCAACCAGACTTTTTTCAAATTGCCGTTTACAAGTTTACACAAGTATACAGCGATTTTCAAATTAATATTTACCCACAAAACGTTCAAAACTTGCGAAAGGATATTAATTCTTCAACGAAGGATACTTGGATTATGAAGTGAGTGCTTTGTTATGTAGCTAGATAGCGTTAGCAACATGGCTAAGTGATAGAGCTGCGCTATAAAACAGTGTTAGATCATGTCATGATCTGAGTTTATCTGAATATTTGACAATCTGCTTGTCAGGAAATACCACTGGATAGTACTACAGTATATTTTCATTTAGTAAAGCTCTGTGCTCGAACACTGACTCTGCTGTAGTGATCAGTCTGGGACAAAATAATAGACTTTTCAGGTCTAATTAGAAGTTCATTGCAGTACTCTGCAGTGAACCTTTCAGACGAGCAGACTGTCATTCATTTAGATCGTAACATAATCTAATATTGTTTTATCGCACACCCCGTTAGACCTATTGCTAACGCTACAGCATTAACAACTACTAGCTTTAGCTACAAGACAAAACACTTACCTTCATAATCAAATAAGTAACCCTCAATGAAAAATGTATATCCCTTTTCGAGTTTCTGTACATCATGTAGCCTTATATTTGGCCAATTTTTAAGACTCTGAGTAAATTCCTTACTGGCGAGCAGCAGCACTGGAAATGAAGATACATCCCATCGTCTCAAAACGGAAGTTGTCTGACGTCATCGTGAAAAGGGTCTATTCAGTGGGAAGGGAGTTCCACAGTTTGGGCTTTAAAGGAGAAGCAGGACTGGCCAAAGGAGGTTCTGAACACCGTCCCCACTGAGCTCAGACGTCAGAGAACAACAGTGACACATCTAAAAAACAATTTCAAAATACTAAAATTTACTAAATGTTCAAATGTAAAAAGCTTGTTTTTTTATATCACAATGATGCCATCTCATGGGTTTTCTGTCCTTGGTTGCCTGCTGTAAAGTAAGCTTCAGTGTGGAGGGAGAGGTTTGTGACAGAGGAGAGATCATTGCATGGTTGTATAACAAAGCAGCTTGATGTGATAGGTTATCATGTTATATTCTTCGTATTCAAGTTGTGTCACACCACAGGACAAAAAAAAAAAAGAAGCTGTTACACTCCAAACATCACTCACTCATTTACCCTGCAGTTTCTCCAGCAACGCTCTGTCCATCCACTGAATCAGCAGAGGACCACTGAAGGCAACACATTTCCTCCCAGTTCATCACTTTCCCACCTTTACCTGTGTTTTCTGTAGAGCATCCTTTCCTGTGCGGTGTAACCTGGACACACATTTATGGATTTACAAATCTTAACATGTTTTCAAACTGTTAGAGACCACAGACATGTGGAGAGTTTCAGGTCAAAGTCCTCGGGTTTACAATTTTTTTCAATTTTTATTTTTTCCTTGGACTAAACTTGGACTTAAACAGGACTAAACCAGGTCTGAACCAGGTCTGAACCAGGACTACCTCAGGCTCAGACCTCGTTAATCAGATCTGATCATCTCTGACTAAAACACAGCACACTCCTGCAGCAAGAACAAAAGAACAACAACAGAGCTGGTCCTTAAACGCATCGTTAACATAAACAAAAAACAGAGAAAAGAGAAAGATCCTGGGGTCATTAAAGGCATCACAAACTAATTACACTCCGATAGATCCAACACTAGACCAGGTCTAAACCAGGTCTAAACCAGGTCTAAACCAGGTCTAAACCAGGACTAAACCAGAACTAATCCAGGTCTAAACCAGGACTAAACCAGGACTAATCCAGGTCTAAACCAGGTCTAAACCAGGTCTACACCAGGTCTAAACCAGGACTAAACCAGGTCTAAACCAGGTCTAAACCAAGACTAATCCAGGACTAAACCAGGTCTAAACCAAGACTAATCCAGGTCTAAACCAGGTCTAAACCAAGACTAATCCAGGTCTAAACCAGGACTAATCCAGGTCTGAACCAGGACTAAAAACCAGGACTAAACCAGGTCTAAACCAGGTCTAAACCAGGACTAAACCAGGAATAATCCAGGTCTAAACCAGGACTAAACCAGAACTAAACCAGGTCTAAGCCAGGTCTAAACCAGGTCTAAACCAGGACTAATCCAGGTCTAAACCAGGTCTAAACCAGGTCTACACCAGGTCTAAACCAGGACTAATCCAGGTCTAAACCAGGACTAAACCAGGTCTACACCAGGTCTAAACCAAGACTAAACCAGGTCTAAACCAGGTCTAAACCAAGAATAATCCAGGTCTAAACCAGGTCTAAACCAGGTCTACACCAGGTCTAAACCAGGACTAAACCAGGACTAAACCAGGTCTAAACCAGGTCTAAACCAGGAATAAACCAGGACTAAACCAGGTCTAAACCAGGTCTAAACCAGGACTAATCCAGGTCTAAACCAGGTCTAAACCAGGTCTACATCAGGTCTAAACCAAGACTAATCCAGGTCTAAGCCAGGACTAATCCAGGTCTAAACCAGGATTAAACCAGGACTAAACCAGGTCTTAACCAGGGCCTAAAGCAGCACTAAAGCAGGACAACACCAGGTCACAAGACAGACTGGACCAGGACTAGACCAGGACTAGACCAGGACTAGACCGGGAGTAGAAACTATGGTCTTGGTCTGATTAGAGCTGGAGTTAGAGGGCAGTAACACAGCGCTCTTTTTAAACTGGTGGTGGATCTAGTTCTGAGCCCTGGGGAACTCCACAGTGGACTCTTTAAAGTCATACGAGTCCATTTGAGGAGTCTGGACACAGTTACTTTGTGTTTTCTAATTTGAAATAGTGTTGAATGACCCCAGGACCTCTCTCTGTTCTCTCTTGTTTTTTGTTTATGTTAACGACACGTTTAGGGGCCCGCTCTTTTGTTGTTCTTTTGTTGTTCTTTTGTTGTTCCTTTCTTGTTCTTTTATTGTTCTTGCTGCAGGAGTGTGCCGTGTTTTAGTCAGAGATGATCAGATCTGATTAACGAGGTCTGAGCCTGAGGTAGTCCTGGTTTAGTCCTGGTTTAGACCTGGTCCAGTCCTGGTCTGGTCAGATGAGACATCAGACAGTTTGTTTACAGACAAACAGCGGCGTGTGGCGGATCCTTTCACATGCTAACGACTCTGCAATTTTGGCCTAACCTAACAGACCTTAATTATATGCAGACACGGGTAGAGTCATTTAAAAGTACTAGTACTGCAGGATAATATTACTACAGTAAGAGTACTGTTACTGCGTGGTTGACCTGGTGCCCACTTTTTCCAAAATCAATTGAAAAGCTTTGCTAAATAATATTTTTCCTCCTCTGTCCGGAGAAACACAGGGCTGACTATGAAACCTCTGAGGTTTTAGAAAGAAGTTATGTGAATTTTTTATTGTATTTTAAAGTTAAACTGTAAAATATCCTGCGGCGTGTCTCTAATGTCTGTGACAAAACAACACTTTTAGCTGCACCTGAGTCCTACAAAAGAAATTAAAATGAGTTTAATCTTGTATAAAAATGATAACATGATAGATTTGTTTTTAAACAGACAGCTGCAAAACCTCCAGAGCTCCGGAGTTAAGCTGAAGGCCAAAATAAACTGTTATTTTATTATTAATGTCAGGAAAATCCTAATTTTTTCATAAACTCTTAAAGTGTCTCGAACCCTGGAAGTCTCAGTCTCGTCTTGGTCTCGGTTCACTCCGGTCTTGGTCTTGAGTTTATTATAAATCCGCAGCATATTCTGGGAGAGTTTTATTTTAAATCAACAAAATGATCCAGATGCAGGAAGTTTTAAAGTTGTCTATGTTTTCCTTTACTGACTTTACAGAACCAGATGTCAGATGTCTAAAGAGCCGCAAGTGGCTCTAAAACCAAAGAGCCACTGTTCTCAAACTCAGATTCCTAATCATTAGTTTTATTGAATATTTCTACATAGCTTTGCGTATTACCATTAAACTTATATTTTGATGTACTACTGCTAAGGTTAATAACGCTTCAACATTAGTAATAATAATACTTTGATTTTATGTGATGTTTTTCTTCTTTCACTCTAAGGTCACTCTACTCTTAGGTGCATTCCAAATATGGCACAAATAATGAGCTGCTACAAAGTTATCAGAGCCAAGGTTGCAGGGGGGGCTCCTGTCGATGGTGGGAAGACTCTGCAGAAACTGAGAACTTTTTGTGGCCCTGCCCTATGCACAAAAAAGTTACTCGAAGCCAAGAAGATAATGCTCTGCAGAGATCGTCATACATCGTCATAAATAATTACTTAGAATTAAACTTAGAACACTCCTCCCTCTAGGAGCGCGCTCACTCTGCTGACTGTAACCTTACTGTGTTTTTACTGAATAAACTTCTGACTTGATTACACTTCTGAATCATCGTCCTCTTTGATGCTTTCACCCAAAATGAACAAATCCTTACAGTTTAGTTATGGTATATCATTTTAAACATTCATAAAAGGTAATGGGAATAATCCGCCTGTGTTTGGTTTTAGGACGTTTAAAACTCTGCATCAGTCACTGTGATCAGATGCAGGGGGCGCTGTAAAGGGGTCCTGGAGATTTTTCTTTTGTAAGGAGTCTCTGGCCCCAAAAACTCTGAGAGCCCCTGCCTTGAGGGGTTAACCTGCCTGAACTATATTCTGCAGTCACACATCAGTAACAAGAGGTGACGACATGAATCAAGAACAAGATGAGATTTTTACACTACTGAAATATGTATTTTATGAATGAAAAATCCTAAATAGTTTGGCATTTTATGATTTCAGGAGAATAAATCATAAAATGGAAATCTATTTAGGTGCATTTTTAAAATCCACTTGTAGCCTGAATGGTATTTACTGTGTGTTATCTGAATTATGAGCAGCAGCAGAACAAACTTCACAAACTGAACTCACTTCTCTGTAACAAAAGCAAACAGAACCCGACCCTGAACTCACCAGAGCAGGTTTTACCTTCAGAGAACCTGGTGACCTGCTGCTAAAGGCTAACGCTCTGGGACTGTTCCAAAATTACACCAAACTTACTGTGAACAGGAATAAAATACAGCTACTTTTTGTTAATAATATTGTTTTTGTGGCACTTACCTTGTTACAGGAGAGAAGCCAGTTACCCACAATCCTCTGCTGCTCAGATTTATCACCATTAGCATTATAAGAAGATATTATGTTTACATTTTATAAAATCTGTGACAAAATTAGTCTGAAGGTGGCGCTGCTGCACAAGAAATGGGCAAAAACAAACAACTACCTTTTAAAATGACAATAATTAGAATAAATATAAATGCTGATAGAATAAAGCATTGCACACTGAAATATCAAGAAAAATCCACTAAATATATAAACAATGATTATTTTCTATTAAAATAAAAAGTTTTTAAAAGTGTTTTGCTTTGTGAAATTATAATAAGTATAAAATAAACCTCTATTAATGTCAACTGAAGCTGCTAAGATGTATTTCTTTAACATGATTCTTTCACATATTACTTATTGTTTAATAAGTTGGTCCAATACACAGATCACAACAATAAAACCAAGCTGTTATCAGATCAAATCATCAAATGCTAAAGCTAAAGCTAAATTTAAGTTTGTTAAAGTGTCACATGGGCCCTGTGTGTGTCACAGGAAAGTTCTTAGATGGTGTCTCCCTGCGTATTCATCTTGAGATATCAGTTTTAATCATTATTTATTTAACCGCATGTATCTTGTTTTTAGAGAAGTTTTGTTTTAGTCGACAGCTGGAGCTTCTCCAGATGTTGGTGCTGTTCATTGCCCATCTGTCCCGTCTTCCATCTGTCCCGTCTTCCATCTGTCCCGTCTTCCACCTGTCCCGTCTTCCATCTGTCCCGTCTTCCATCTGTCCCGTCTTCCACCTGTCCCGTCTTCCACCTGTCCCGTCTTCCACCTGTCCCGTCTTCCATCTGTCCCATCTTCCATCTGTCCCGTCTTCCATCTGTCCCGTCTTCCATCTGTCCCGTCTTCCACCTGTCCCGTCTTCCATCTGTCCCGTCTGTGTGGGGCAGCTTCAAAACCACATTTATGCTCTCAGGCCAGTGTCCGGTGTCCTCTCTGTTGATAGCGAGAACAGACGAACTGTTCCAAAACCACAAGATATGTATCATCCTTCACTTCCCTTTGACTAAAAGCTGTGAAAACCTTGAGCAGGAGCGGAGTCCTCCTCAGAGCAGAGGAGCTCTCTCTGACAGATGTTTAGATCGATGGCAGAGCTACAGCAGCGACTGATCCTGTCTCGAGACTGAATTCTGTTTTTTGATTTACCACTATAGTTTGCTTTTTGCATTATTTTGAATCCTGTCAGACTGTATTTTTGATCCTGCTGATCTTCAATAAATCCAGGCAGAATGTTCAAAAACATCTCCTGGTCCTGAGTCAGTTTGTGACAGAGAACACACAGCAGGTACCTTCTGATTCACCAGGTCTAATTACTAAAGTTAACTAAAAAATCCTGTACTACAAAGCGTTATACAAACAAGCACTAAACATTCTGGACAAAAAAACACGCAGATATCATCACTGCAATATTTTGCAAAAATATAAATTACTGAGTTGGGAAAATCCCATTAAATACAAAAAATCTGCTCAGTTTACAAAATAAGGCATGGTTTACTGTATTTTCCGGACAATAAGTGGCTCCGGAGTGGCACTCGCCAAAAAATGCATAATGAAGAAGAAAAAAACGTATATAAGTCGCACTGGACTGTAAGTCGCATTTTTTGGGGGAAATGTATTTTACAAAATGCGACACCAAGAACAGACATTTCATGTTGAAAGGCAAGTTATAGTAATAATAGAACTAGAGAACAACAGCTGAATAGGTGTGCGCTATGCTAACGTAACACATTGATGGTTATTCAGCTACATGAAGCATAAACAACGAACTGAATAGGTGTCTCGTATGTTAACGTAATATATTAACAGTTATTCACATAACTATAGCATAAAGAACATAATATAACAAGTTCACCAAACTCACCATCTCACTCCTAATCGCTAAATCCTTTAAATTCTTCATCCTCGGCGTCGCTTCTGAACAACTCCGCCAACTCCGGAGGTAGACGAAGCGCCGCTTCCTCCTCTGCGTGGCTGTCGTCAGACTCAGCATCAGTTCCATTTCACATTATTCCGCTCTTTCTCAGTTGTCTTTATAGCCTAAGTTGTTAGTGGTAATGTTTACATTTTAAATTGTCAGTGGTACAGGTGCAGCAGATGCTGGTACACAAGCCTAGAGCGCCCTCTAACCAACACCTGAAATATTTTAATATATAAGTCACACCTGAGGATACGTCACACCTTAGACAGACGATGGAAAAAAGTGTGACCTATAGTCCAGAAAATACGGTAGCTCCTCCCCCGTTCTGTGAAGCAGAGGCAGGCTGCAGCTCTGCAGTGGAACTCAGTCTCCATCGTTCTGTTCATTTAAGAACAAAGCTAAAAAAATGTCTTGTTGAGACTCAGATGTGTGGACCCTGATGCTCCACTGATGAATTATTGTAAATGAATTTTGCTGTTAGTTGTTAACTTTATACATCGTGTAATTGACTGTGATTTTGTGCTGTTTTTTTTTTGTTTTTTTTAACGTTGCTTTTTTACAACTGGCAAAGGGACTACTGATGAAAATTTGCCTAATTCAGCAAACTCAGGTGCATTTACATTGTTTAGTGTTAATTAATGTTCTTTGTTCCTTCAAAAATAAATAAATCAAATATTAATGGCACAAAGGAGAAGTTCACTTCAAATTAACCCCGAATCGTAAAAAGCTGCAATTTAAGACGTACAGTAGATTTTAAACTTGACCACTGAGGGGCGCTGTGGTGTAACGCTGAGTTTCCTCTCCTCCTGTCTCTCAGTGAGGAGGAGGTTGTGGGTTCGACTCCTGATCTCTCTGACTACAGCGTGTGCGTGTCCTCCCTGTGTCACTGTGGCAGAGTGGTTAACGTCAGGAAATCCAAAAGTGCCACACAACTTTTACAAATTTATTCTCAAAAATAAAATGACAAGATACTGCATTAACCGTACTGGGACGGAGGCGGGACCAGGGACGGAGGCGGGACCAGGGACGGAGGCGGGACCAGGAACGGAGGCGGGACCAGGGACGGAGGCAGGACCAGGGACGGAGGCGGGACCAGGGACTGAGGCGGGACTGAGACGGGACCAGGGACTGAGGCGGGACCAGGGACTGAGGCGGGACTGAGACGGGACCAGGGACTGAGGCGGGACCAGGGACTGAGGCGGGACCAGGGACTGAGGCGGGACCAGGGACTGAGACGGGACTGAGGCGGGACCAGGGACTGACGCGGGACCAGGGATGGAGGCGGGACCAGGGACTGAGGCGGGACCAGGGACTGAGGCGGGACCAGGGACTGAGACGGGACTGAGGCGGGACCAGGGACTGAGACGGGACTGAGGCGGGACCAAGGACTGAGGCGGGACTGAGGCGGGACCAGGGACTGAGGCGGGACCAGGGACTGAGGCGGGACTGAGGCGGGACCAGGGACTGAGGCGGGACCAGGGACTGAGGCGGGACTGAGACGGGACCAGGGACTGAGACGGGACCAGGGACTGAGGCGGGACCAGGGACTGAGGCGGGACCAGGGACTGGGGCGGGACCAGGGACTGAGGCGGGACCAGGGACTGAGGCGGGACCAGGGACTGAGGCGGGACTGAGACGGGACCAGGGACTGGGGCGGGACTGGGGCGGGACCAGGGACTGAGGCGGGACCAGGGACTGAGACGGGACCAGGGACTGGGGCGGGACTGGGGCGGGACCAGGGACTGGGGCGGGACCAGGGACTGGGGCGGGACCAGGGACTGGGGCGGGACCAGGGACTGAGGCGGGACCAGGGACTGAGGCGGGACTGAGGCGGGACCAGGGACTGAGACGGGACCAGGGACTGAGACGGGACCAGGGACTGAGGCGGGACCAGGGACTGAGGCGGGACTGAGGCGGGACGGAGGCGGGACCAGGGACTGAGACGGGACCAGGGACTGAGACGGGACCAGGGACTGAGGCGGGACCAGGGACTGAGGCGGGACTGAGGCGGGACGGAGGCGGGACCAGGGACTGAGACGGGACCAGGGACTGAGGCGGGACCAGGGACTGGGGCGGGACTGAGACGGGACTGAGGCGGGACTGAGGCGGGACCAGGGACTGAGGCGGGACCAGGGACTGGGGCGGGACCAGGGACTGGGGCGGGACTATTATTGTGAACACAGCTGAGTATTGGAGTGTATGGGAGCATGCTGGGGGAGGATTTTGGGGAGTACAATGAGTCTTTTGGAGCCCCTCAGGTCCGGGTCAGGTCCGGGTCAGGTCCAGTTCTGGCCGTTGACGTAACGCCCGGCCGGGTCCGACAGCAGGCACTGGTTCTGTTGGCCCGAGCCGCGGTTCTTGGCGTCGATGAGGAGCAGAGGAGACTGAGAGTAATGAGAGACGATCTCACGAACCGACGGGAAGGACTGCAACAGAGAGACCTGGGTTAGACCTGGGTTAGTCCTGGTTTAGTCCTGGTTTAGTCCTGGTTTAGACCTGGTTTAGTCCTGGTTTAGACCTGGTTTAGTCCTGGTTTAGTCCTGGTTTAGACCTGGTTTAGACCTGGGTTAAACCTGGGTTAAACCTGGTTTAGTCCTGGTTTAGTCCTGGTTTAGTCCTGGGTTAATCCTGAGTTAGACCTGGTTTTGTCCTGGTTTAGACCTGGTTTAGACCTGAGTTAGTCCTGGTTTTGTCTTGGTTTAGTCCTGGTTTAGACCTGAGTTAGTCCTGGTTTTGTCCTGGTTTAGTCCTGGTTTAGTCCTGGTTTAGTCCTGGTTTAGTCCTGGTTTAGACCTGGTTTAGACCTGAGTTAGTCCTGGTTTTGTCCTGGTTTAGTCCTGGTTTAGTCCTGGTTTAGACCTGGTTTAGTCCTGAGTTAGTCCTGGTTTTGTTCCGGGGTAATCCTGGGTTAGACCTGGTTTAGACCTGAGTTAGTCCTGGTTTAGTCCTGGTTTAGACCTGATTTAGTCCTGAGTTAGTCCTGGTTTTGTTCCGGGGTAATCCTGGGTTAGACCTGGTTTAGTCCTGGTTTAGTCCTGGGTTAGACCTGGTTTAGACCTGGTTTAGACCTGGGTTAGACCTGGTTTTGTCCTGGTTTAGACCTGGTTTAGCCCTAGTTTAGTCCTGGTTTAGTCCTGGGTTAATCCTGAGTTAGACCTGGTTTATCCTGGTTTAGACCTGGTTTAGTCCTGGTTTAGTCCTGGGTTAATCCTGAGTTAGACCTGGTTTAGTCCTGGTTTTGTCCTGGTTTAGACCTGGTTTAGTCCTGGTTTAGTCCTGGTTTAGACCTGGTTTAGACCTGAGTTAGTCCTGGTTTTGTCCTGGTTTAGTCCTGGTTTAGTCCTGCTTTAGACCTGGTTTAGACCTGAGTTAGTCCTGGTTTAGTCCTGGTTTAGACCTGGTTTAGTCCTGGTTTAGTCCTGGTTTAGTCCTGGGTTAATCCTGGTTTAGTCCTGGTTTAGACCTGGTTTAGTCCTGGTTTAGTCCTGGTTTAGACCTGGTTTAGTCCTGGTTTAGTCCTGGTTTAGACCAGGTTTAGTCCTGGTTTAGTCCTGGTTTAGACCTGGTTTAGTCCTGGTTTAGTCCTGGTTTAGACCTGGTTTAGTCCTGGTTTAGTCCTGGTTTAGACCAGGTTTAGTCCTGGTTTAGTCCTGGTTTAGACCAGGTTTAGTCCTGGTTTAGTCCTGGTTTAGACCTGGTTTAGTCCTGGTTTAGTCCTGGTTTAGACCTGGTTTAGTCCTGGGTTAATCCTGGTTTAGTCCTGGTTTAGACCTGGTTTAGTCCTGGTTTAGTCCTGGTTTAGACCTGGTTTAGTCCTGGTTTAGTCCTGGTTTAGACCTGGTTTAGTCCTGGTTTAGTCCTGGTTTAGACCTGGTTTAGTCCTGGTTTAGTCCTGGTTTAGACCTGGTTTAGTCCTGGTTTAGTCCTGGTTTAGACCTGGTTTAGTCCTGGTTTAGTCCTGGTTTAGTCCTGGTCTTATACAGTGTCAGACCTCCTGGACTTTGAGTCCGGTTCCCAGGAGGTAGCTGTGGTCCTGGAGCCGGATCTGGATGTTGAAGACCTTCTCCTGGTAGAAGACCATGAGGGTGAAGGGCTGCCCTGCGGACTGCCGGGTGCTGTCCCGGATCACGTAGGCCCCGTCCTGGAAAAAACACAGCCAGGATTTAGACCGCGAGTTTTCAGTTTACACCAAAACCACAGCTCAGTGTTGACGAGCCAGGTGGACCAGCAGCAAATGAGAGTCTCCCAATCTGAACATGTGACTGAAGCTCAACATTCTCATTTTTAAAATCATATTTGTATGGTGATGTTTCTGTGATATTATAGTGATGTTATGGTCATGTTATGGTGATGTCATAGTGATGTTTTGGTAATGTTATTGAGAGGTTATGATGATGTTATGATGATGTTTTTGATATGTTATGGTCGTGTTGTGGTCGTGTTGTGGTCATGCTCAAGTCATGTTATGGCAATGTTGTGTTGGTGTTATGATTATGTTAAAGTGATGTCATAGTGATGTTCTGGTGATGTTCTGGTGATGTTTTGGTGATGTTATGGTTATGGTCTGGTGATGTCATAGTGATGTTATTGTTATGGTATGGTGATGTCATAGTGATGTTATGGTTATGTTTTGGTGATGTCTTAGTGAAGTTTTGGTGATGTTATGGTTATGGTATGGTGATGTCATAGTGATGTTCTGGTGATGTTTTGGTGATGTTATGGTGATGGTATGGTGATGTCATAGTAATGTTCTGGTGATATTTTGGTGATGTTATGGTATGGTGATGTCATAGTGATGTTATGGTGATGTTTTGGTGATGTCATAGTGATGTTATGGTGATGTTTTGGTGATGTTATGGTTATATTTTGGTGATGTCATAGTGATGTTCTGGTTTTGTTTTGGTGATGTCATAGTGATGTTCTGGTTATGGTTTGGTGATGTTATGGTGATGGTATGGTGATGTCATAGTGATGTTATGGTGATGTTTTGGTGATGTCATGGTGATGTTCTGGTGATGTTTTGGTGATGTTATGGTTATGTTTTGGTGATGTCATAGTGATGTTATGGTGATGTTTTGGAGGGCAGTACCTTGCCCAGTTGGTGGAGAGCGGCCTCTGCCTCACCGCGGCTCACTCTGCCGATGTACCACACAGGGTCCAGGTCCTGAACAACAGAGGAATATTGTTAGTTATGTTTAGTTTCCTCTGGACTTTACTGTGCAGTAGTCTACACTTTAATACTGTCACTAAATGAAACTAAATCAGAAGACTCCTGAGTATCACCGGCGGGACCTGTACCACAGTTTGAGAACCGGTGGCTGGAGGCGGAGGACGGAACGAGGCCCTCTCTGGAGCCGGGACACCTGCTGGAATTTTAGACCAAAAACAGAGACAAAATGAGAATAAAAGCAGAAGGAAAGGAGTGGACGATGAAGAGAGGAGTGAGTCTGACCTGAGGACGGTCTGTGAGCCGCTGACGGGAGACTGGGAGGCAGACTGACACAAACACAGATACACCGTAAAAATACTGCCACATAAAACTCACAACAGACTCACAAACTGATGACGTGTGTGAAAGTACAAACGTTCTTAAACAGAGTATAAAGCTCTTTACTGCAACGGCCACTCCTACCTCTATTTTTATTACTACAACTACTTCTCACTTTACACTTTCACTGAGAATTTCCAAATATATTAAATTAAAGTCATGTTTTGTTGTCTAAAATGGACTCATGTAAAAGCACGTCGCCTGTCTCCTGGAACAACACCGAGACTCTGCTGCAGTCACCGATTTATCACATTTTAATAAACTACAGCTCGTTCTGATCATTCCAGCCTTAAACCTGCGTCACTACGAAGCATCAGCTCACAAATCTGTTAGCATCATGTCGCTAATAACTGTGAGCTAAATAGCCGTATATTAGTTTAATATAAAACCTGAAATACGAATGCAGAGGAGTCAGTTTCAGAAAGACTGAGCAAACAGAATATGAGAATTTTTATCAACAAATCCCTAATTTTGGATTCTTTTAACAGGATCCTCCTACTACAATACCTTTTTTTAGTTTTATAAAATGTAGAGCAAGAAATAGAGAAAAAGTACTTCAATTTATCTGGCAGTGGTAACAAAGTAATACATTTTACAAGAGGTACTTTTACCTTTACTTTACTACATTTTAGAGCAAGTATCTGTACTTTTACTCCACTACATTCCTGAGTTGGTTTAAAGTACTAAGTATTTTGAGTTTTGGTTTAAAGTCATGTGTTTTTGTCATGGCCTCAGTGTAGACTCACAGTACTTCAATATAACAGATGCAGTAAAGTAGTACACCCAGTACTTCAATATAACAGATGCAGTAAAGTTGTACTGCTTTAGAAACATCAGAATAATAAAGTAGTACTCCTTTCTACTGCAGCAGTTTGTTCATTTCATCTGGAATCAGCAAAATCCCTCGCATTTAACTCATTCATGAGAGAAATACTTTTACTTTTTTACTTGCAAGTACATTAAAAAGCAAGTACTTTTATACTTGTACTTGGAGCCGGCGTGGTTACTGCTCAGTGATGCTTGTCTCAGGCTGACGGTAAACTGCAGCAGGAGCAGTCAGCTGCGACGTGAGCAGGAAGTGAGAACATTTGCACAGATGTATTTTTGTTTTTATGAATATTTTAAAACCTGTTGTGAAAACGCCGCAGCTGAGGTTTGGTGAAGTGAAATAAAAAGCTGAGAGCGTGTGGCGGTGAGCGCGGTACCTGTCTGTGTGCCGCACCGGGGGAAGTCCAGGACGAGCGCTTTTATTGTGAAGGGGAAAAGTGTTGCGTTTGTGATCTGGAAAAACAAAAAACTTTTATTATAATTATTTTTAACCAACTTTAAAGTAATTACTGACGTCCTGCTCTCACCGTCGTCTGGAGCCGGCTGCTGCACAAACAACAACAACTTTTAATAAAGTAACCTTTATTTTAAAGAAGTTACGGCAAAATAAGATTTTACTCACCTCTCGCCGACCGTCAAACCTAAAAACACAGACAACGTTAAAACCAGGACTAAACCAGGACTAAACCAGGTCTAAACCTGGTCTAAACCAGGACTAAACCAGGTCTAAACCAGGACTAAACCAGGTCTAAACCAGGTCTAAACCAGGACTAAACCAGGTCTAAACCAGGTCTAAACCAGGACTAAACCAGGTCTAAACCAGGTCTAAACCAGAACTAAACCAGGTCTAAACCAGGACTAAACCAGGTCTAAACCAGGTCTAAACCAGGTCTAAACCAGGTCTAAACCAGGACTAAACCTGGTCTAAACCAGGTCTAAACCAGGTCTAAACCTGGACTAAACCACGTCTAAACCAGGTCTAAACCAGGTCTAAACCAGGACTAAACCAGGTCTAAACCTGGTCTAAACCAGGACTAAACCAGGTCTAAACCAGGTCTAAACCAGAACTAAACCAGGTCTAAACCAGGACTAAACCAGGTCTAAACCAGGTCTAAACCAGGACTAAACCAGGTCTAAACCAGGTCTAAACCAGGCCTAAACCAGGACTAAACCAGGTCTAAACCAGGTCTAAACCAGGTCTAAACCAGGTCTAAACCAGGTCTAAACCAGGACTAAACCTGGTCTAAACCAGGTCTAAACCAGGTCTAAACCTGGACTAAACCACGTCTAAACCAGGTCTAAACCAGGTCTAAACCAGGACTAAACCAGGTCTAAACCAGGTCTAAACCAGGTCTAAACCAGAACTAAACCAGGTCTAAACCAGGACTAAACCAGGACTAAACCAGGTCTAAACCAGGGCTAAACCAGGACTAAACCAGGTCTAAACCAGGTCTAAACCAGGACTAAACCAGGACTAAACCAGGTCTAAACCAGGACTAAACCAGGTCTAAACCAGGTCTAAACCAGGTCTAAACCAGGACTAAACCAGGTCTAACCCAGTACCTTTTGGGAGGGGGTCTGGCCCCGGAGTTGCTCCTGGAGACTGAGACTGAAGTCGGGGGCAGAAGCGGAGGTTTGGTGAAGGTCTGAGGCTCTGGGACGTCCTGCTGCGGTCGACTGAGGACACATGTTTTATTATAAACCACTGTCCTTCCTCTGTACCCCTCACTGTCCCTCCTCTGTACCCCTCACTGTCCCTCCTCTGTACCCCTCACTGTCCCTCCTCTGTACCCCTCACTGTCCCTCCTCTGTACCCCTCACTGTCCCTCCTCTCTCCCCTCACTGTCCCTCCTCTGTACCTCACTGTCCCTCCTCTGTACCTCACTGTCCCTCCTCTCTCCCCTCACTGTCCCTCCTCTGTACCTCACTGTCCCTCCTCTGTACCCTCACCGTCCCTCCTCTGTACCTCACTGTCCCTCCTCTGTACCTGTCACTGTCCCTCCTCTGTACCCTCACTGTCCCTCCTCTGTACCTCACTGTCCCTCCTCTGTACCCTCACTGTCCCTCCTCTGTACCTCACTGTCCCTCCTCTGTACCTCACTGTCCCTCCTCTGTACCTCACTGTCCCTCCTCTGTACCCATCACTGTCCCTCCTCTGTACCCTCACTGTCCCTCCTCTGTACCCTCACTGTCCCTCCTCTGTACCTCACTGTCCCTCCTCTGTACCTGTCACTGTCCCTCCTCTGTACCTCACTGTCCCTCCTCTGTACCCTCACTGTCCCTCCTCTGTACCCTCACTGTCCCTCCTCTGTACCTCACTGTCCCTCCTCTGTACCCTCACTGTCCCTCCTCTGTACCTCACTGTCCCTCCTCTGTACCCTCACTGTCCCTCCTCTGTACCTGTCACTGTCCCTCCTCTGTACCCTCACTGTCCCTCCTCTGTACCCTCACCGTCCCTCCTCTGTACCCTCACCGTCCCTCCTCTGTACCTCACTGTCCCTCCTCTCTCCCCTCACTGTCCCTCCTCTGTACCCTCACTGTCCCTCCTCTGTACCTCACTGTCCCTCCTCTGTACCCGTCACTGTCCCTCCTCTGTACCCTCACTGTCCCTCCTCTGTACCCTCACTGTCCCTCCTCTGTACCTCACTGTCCCTCCTCTCTCCCCTCACTGTCCCTCCTCTGTACCCGTCACTGTCCCTCCTCTGTACCCTCACTGTCCCTCCTCTGTACCCTCACTGTCCCTCCTCTGTACCCATCACTGTCCCTCCTCTGTACCCTCACTGTCCCTCCTCTGTACCCTCACTGTCCCTCCTCTGTACCCTCACTGTCCCTCCTCTGTACCCGTCACTGTCCCTCCTCTGTACCCTCACTGTCCCTCCTCTGTACCTCACTGTCCATCCTCTGTACCCGTCACTGTCCCTCCTCTCTCCCCTCACTGTCCCTCCTCTGTACCCTCACTGTCCCTCCTCTGTACCTCACTGTCGCTCCTCTGTACCCTCACTGTCCCTCCTCTGTACCTCACTGTCCCTCCTCTGTACCTCACTGTCCCTGCTCTGTACCTCACTGTCCATCCTCTGTACCCTCACTGTCCCTCCTCTGTACCTCACTGTCCCTCCTCTGTACCCTCACTGTCCCTCCTCTGTACCTCACTGTCCCTCCTCTGTACCCGTCACTGTCCCTCCTCTCTCCCCTCACTGTCCCTCCTCTGTACCCATCAGTGTCCCTCCTCTGTACCTCACTGTCCCTCCTCTGTACCTCACTGTCCCTCCTCTGTACCTGTCACTGTCCCTCCTCTGTACCCTCACTGTCCCTCCTCTGTACCTCACTGTCCCTCCTCTGTACCTCACTGTCCCTCCTCTGTACCTGTCACTGTCCCTCCTCTGTACCCTCACTGTCCCTCCTCTGTACCCTCACTGTCCCTCCTCTGTACCCTCACTGTCCCTCCTCTGTACCCTCACTGTCCCTCCTCTGTACCCTCACTGTCCCTCCTCTGTACCTCACTGTCCCTCCTCTGTACCTGTCACTGTCCCTCCTCTGTACCCTCACTGTCCCTCCTCTGTACCTCACTGTCCCTCCTCTGTACCTCACTGTCCCTCCTCTGTACCTGTCACTGTCCCTCCTCTGTACCCTCACTGTCCCTCCTCTGTACCCTCACTGTCCCTCCTCTGTACCTCACTGTCCCTCCTCTGTACCTCACTGTCCCTCCTCTGTACCTCACTGTCCCTCCTCTGTACCTCACTGTCCCTCCTCTGTACCTCACTGTCCCTCCTCTGTACCCTCACTGTCCCTCCTCTGTACCCTCACCGTCCCTCCTCTGTACCTCACTGTCCCTCCTCTCTCCCCTCACTGGCCCTCCTCTGTACCCTCACTGTCCCTCCTCTGTACCTCACTGTCCCTCCTCTGTACCCGTCACTGTCCCTCCTCTGTACCCTCACTGTCCCTCCTCTCTCCCCTCACTGTCCCTCCTCTGTACCTCACTGTCCCTCCTCTGTACCTCACTGTCCCTCCTCTCTCCCCTCACTGTCCCTCCTCTGTACCCTCACTGTCCCTCCTCTGTACCTCACTGTCCCTCCTCTGTACCCGTCACTGTCCCTCCTCTGTACCCTCACTGTCCCTCCTCTGTACCCTCACTGTCCCTCCTCTGTACCCATCACTGTCCCTCCTCTGTACCCTCACTGTCCCTCCTCTGTACCCTCACTGTCCCTCCTCTGTACCTCACTGTCCCTGCTCTGTACCTCACTGTCCATCCTCTGTACCCGTCACTGTCCCTCCTCTGTACCTCACTGTCCATCCTCTGTACCCGTCACTGTCCCTCCTCTGTACCCTCACTGTCCCTCCTCTGTACCTCACTGTCCATCCTCTGTACCCGTCACTGTCCCTCCTCTCTCCCCTCACTGTCCCTCCTCTGTACCCTCACTGTCCCTCCTCTGTACCCTCACTGTCGCTCCTCTGTACCCTCACTGTCCCTCCTCTGTACCTCACTGTCCATCCTCTGTACCCGTCACTGTCCCTCCTCTCTCCCCTCACTGTCCCTCCTCTGTACCCTCACTGTCCCTCCTCTGTACCCTCACTGTCCCTCCTCTCTCCCCTCACTGTCCCTCCTCTGTACCCTCACTGTCCCTCCTCTGTACCCTCACTGTCGCTCCTCTGTACCCTCACTGTCCCTCCTCTGTACCTCACTGTCCCTGCTCTGTACCTGTCACTGTCCCTCCTCTGTACCTCACTGTCCCTCCTCTGTACCTCACTGTCCCTCCTCTGTACCTCACTGTCCCTCCTCTGTACCTCACTGTCCCTCCTCTGTACCCTCACTGTCCCTCCTCTGTACCTCACTGTCCCTCCTCTGTACCATCACTGTCCCTCCTCTGTACCTCACTGTCCCTGCTCTGTACCTGTCACTGTCCCTCCTCTGTACCTCACTGTCCCTCCTCTGTACCTCACTGTCCCTCCTCTGTACCTCACTGTCCCTCCTCTGTATCTCACTGTCCCTCCTCTGTACCCTCACTGTCCCTCCTCTGTACCCTCACTGTCCCTCCTCTGTACCTCACTGTCCCTCCTCTGTACCCCTCACTGTCCCTCCTCTGTACCTCACTGTCCCTCCTCTGTACCCCTCACTGTCCCTCCTCTGTACCTCACTGTCCCTCCTCTGTACCTGTCACTGTCCCTCCTCTGTACCCTCACTGTCCCTCCTCTGTACCTCACCGTCCCTCCTCTGTACCCTCACTGTCCCTCCTCTGTACCTCACTGTCCCTGCTCTGTACCTGTCACTGTTCCTCCTCTGTACCTCACTGTCCCTTTTCTGTACCTCACTGTCCCTCCTCTGTACCCTCACTGTCCCTCCTCTGTACCTCACTGTCCCTCCTCTGTACCCTCACTGTCCCTCCTCTGTACCTCACTGTCCCTTTTCTGTACCTCACTGTCCCTCCTCTGTACCTCACTGTCCCTTTTCTGTACCTCACTGTCCCTCCTCTGTACCTCACTGTCCCTCCTCTGTACCCTCACTGTCCCTCCTCTGTACCTCACTGTCCCTCCTCTGTACCCTCACTGTCCCTCCTCTGTACCTCACTGTCCCTTTTCTGTACCTCACTGTCCCTCCTCTGTACCTCACTGTCCCTCCTCTGTACCTCACTGTCCCTCCTCTGTACCCTCACTGTCCCTCCTCTGTACCTCACTGTCCCTCCTCTGTACCCTCACCGTCCCTCCTCTGTACCTCACTGTCCCACCTCTGTACCTGTCACTGTCCCTCCTCTGTACCTGTCACTGTCCCTCCTCTGTACCTCACTGTCCCTCCTCTGTACCTCACTGTCTCTCCTCTGTACCCTCACTGTCCCTCCTCTGTACCTCACTGTCCCTCCTCTGTACCATCACTGTCCCTCCTCTGTACCTCACTGTCCCTGCTCTGTACCTGTCACTGTCCCTCCTCTGTACCTCATTGTCCCTCCTCTGTACCTCACTGTCCCTCCTCTGTACCTCACTGTCCCTTCTCTGTATCTCACTGTCCCTCCTCTGTACCCCTCACTGTCCCTCCTCTGTACCCTCACTGTCCCTCCTCTGTACCTCACTGTCCCTCCTCTGTACCCCTCACTGTCCCTCCTCTGTACCTCACTGTCCCTCCTCTGTACCCCTCACTGTCCCTCCTCTGTACCCTCACTGTCCCTCCTCTGTACCTCACTGTCCCTCCTCTGTACCCTCACTGTCCCTCCTCTGTACCTCACTGTCCCTCCTCTGTACCCCTCACTGTCCCTCCTCTGTACCTCACTGTCCCTCCTCTGTACCTCACTGTCCCTCCTCTGTACCTCACTGTCCCTCCTCTGTACCCTCACTGTCCCTCCTCTGTACCTCACTGTCCCTCCTCTGTACCCTCACTGTCCCTCCTCTGTACCTCACTGTCCCTCCTCTGTACCTCACTGTCCCTGCTCTGTACCTGTCACTGTCCCTCCTCTGTACCTCACTGTCCCTTTTCTGTACCTCACTGTCCCTCCTCTGTACCTCACTGTCCCTCCTCTGTACCCTCACTGTCCCTCCTCTGTACCTCACTGTCCCTCCTCTGTACCCTCACTGTCCCTCCTCTGTACCTCACTGTCCCTCCTCTGTACCTCACTGTCCCTCCTCTGTACCCTCACTGTCCCTCCTCTGTACCTCACTGTCCCTCCTCTGTACCCTCACCGTCCCTCCTCTGTACCTCACTGTCCCACCTCTGTACCTGTCACTGTCCCTCCTCTGTACCTGTCACTGTCCCTCCTCTGTACCTCACTGTCCCTCCTCTGTACCCTCACTGTCCCTCCTCTGTACCTCACTGTCCCTCCTCTGTATCTCACTGTCCCTCCTCTGTACCTCACTGTCCCTCCTCTGTACCTCACTGTCCCTCCTCTGTACCTCACTGTCCCTCCTCTGTACCTCACTGTCCCTCCTCTGTACCTCACTGTCCCTCCTCTGTATCTCACTGTCCCTCCTCTGTACCTCACTGTCCCTCCTCTGTATCTCACTGTCCCTCCTCTGTACCTCACTGTCCCTCCTCTGTACCCCTCACTGTCCCTCCTCTGTACCTCACTGTCCCTCCTCTGTACCTCACTGTCCCTCCTCTGTACCTCACTGTCCCTCCTCTGTACCCTCACTGTCCCTCCTCTGTACCTCACTGTCCCTCCTCTGTACCTCACTGTCCCTCCTCTGTACCCTCACTGTCCCTCCTCTGTACCTCACTGTCCCTCCTCTGTACCTCACTGTCCCTCCTCTGCACCCCTCACTGTCCCTCCTCTGTACCCTCACTGTCCCTCCTCTGTACCCTCACTGTCCCTCCTCTGTACCTCACTGTCCCTCCTCTGTACCTCACTGTCCCTCCTCTGTACTCACTGTCCCTCCTCTGTACCTTATATCCAAGTGAATATGTTTCTAAAGTAAATTAAAAAGCGTTTACCTCCAGGACTGAGACAGCGGCTGAAAAACAGAAAAAATCATGAGAACAAACATAATCTGCATCGTTTTTACCGACGATCTCTGATTTTACGTTTTCTACGTCGTGCAATGTGACTCCTACAAATGTTTTAAGATTAAAAACAATGTGCAGCCTACACCCGGCTCATCGCCAGTCATGTTTTTTGAGATCACACGTGAATAAATTTGGGAAGTTTTAAGGTCAGACATGAGAAGAGAATGTCCAAGAGCTTAAACTGAATGGTAAAATGGCTATTTAGCACAGCTGTTAGCACCATGATGCTAACAGATAAATGAGCTGAGTCTACGTAGAGCCGTTAAAACAATAATCCAGACTAAACCAGCGCTCACCTTTTCCACTGTGTTTCTGTGAGGTCCTGCAAAACAAGGAAAACATTCAAACTTAGCACTGGGGTTAACAGAGGTAACGTCTGCTCGTGAACAGGTCTCAGACTTCGTACCTCTGATCGGAGACTGGTTCGAAGATGAATCTCGCCCAGGTTTGTTTTGTCGACAAATCTGCGGCGGCTGTGGAGGAACTAGAATCAAAGCAAAGAAACCATTAGACCTGGTTTAGACCTGCTTTAGTCATTGCTTAGACCTGGTTTAGACCTGGTTTAGACCTGGTTTAGACCTGGTTTAGACCTGGTTTAGACCTGCTTTAGTCATTGCTTAGACCTGGTTTAGACCTGGTTTAGACCTGGTTTAGACCTGGTTTAGACTCACATTTTCCCGGAGGGTTGGGTCCACCGCGCGGATGAGGAGAGGGGTCTCTTCTGGAGTCATTCGGCTGCAAACACAATATTTACTTCAATAAAAAATACACTTCAGTGAACATTGGTGTGTAGGAGGGAGGAGCTGGAGGAGGAAGTGTCTGGGGAGAGGGGAGAGCTGGAGGAGGAAGTGTCTGGAGAGAGGGAAGAGCTGGAGGAGGAAGTGTCTGGGGAGAGGGGAGAGCTGGAGGAGGAAGTGTCTGGGGAGAGGGGAGAGCTGGAGGAGGAAGTGTCTGGAGAGAGGGAAGAGCTGGAGGAGGAAGTGTCTGGGGAGAGGGGAGAGCTGGAGGAGGAAGTGTCTGGGGAGAGGGGAGAGCTGGAGGAGGAAGTGTCTGGGGAGAGGGAAGGTGTGTAGTACTTACAGTTCTGTTGTGAGGGGCGGACAGAGAGGACATTGGAGGGCGGGGACACAGAGCGGGGGGCGGGCCTCTGGAGGTCACATGACTGTCTGTAAACCAATCAGAGACAGTCTGAGAACACAGACTCCATAAAGAGGTTTAGTCCCAGTTTAGTCCCAGTTTAGTCCAGGTTTAGTCCAGGTTTAGTCCCGGTTTAGTCCCGGTTTAGTCCAGGTTTAGTCCAGGTTTAGTCCCGGTTTAGTCCCGGTTTAGTCCAGGTTTAGTCCAGGTTTAGTCCAGGTTTAGTCCTGCTTTAATCCCGATTTATTCCAGGTTTAGTCCAGGTTTAGTCCAGGTTTAGTCCCGGTTTAATCCAGGATTAGTCCCAGTTTAGCCCCAGTGTAGTCCTGGTTTAGTCCTGGTTTAATCCAGGTTTAGTCTTGGTTTAGTCCTGGTTTAATCCAGGATTAGTCCTGGTTTAGTCCCGGTTTAGTCCAGGATTAGTCCCGGTTTAGTCCTGGTTTAGTCCCGGGTTAATCCAGGATTAGTCCCGGTTTAGTCCCGGTTTAGTCCCGGTTTAGTCCTGGTTTAGTCCCGGGTTAATCCAGGATTAGTCCCGGTTTAGTCCCGGATTAGTCCCGGTTTAGTCCCGGTTTAGTCCCGGTTTAGTCCTGGTTTAGTCCCGGTTTAGTCCCGGTTTAGTCCCGGATTAGTCCCGGTTTAGTCCCGGTTTAGTCCTGGTTTAGTCCCGGATTAGTCCTGGTTTAGTCCCGGTTTAGTCCCGGTTTAGTCCTGGTTTAGTCCCGGTTTAGTCCCGGTTTAGTCCCGGATTAGTCCCGGTTTAGTCCTGGTTTAGTCCCGGTTTAGTCCCGGTTTAGTCCCGGATTAGTCCCGGTTTAGTCCCGGTTTAGTCCTGGTTTAGTCCCGGATTAGTCCTGGTTTAGTCCTGGTTTAGTCCCGGTTTAGTCCCGGGTTAGTCCCGGTTTAGTCCCGGTTTAGTCCCGGGTTAATCCAGGATTAGTCCCGGTTTAGTCCCGGTTTAGTCCTGGTTTAGTCCCGGGTTAATCCAGGATTAGTCCCGGTTTAGTCCCGGTTTAGTCCCGGTTTAGTCCTGGTTTAGTCCCGGGTTAATCCAGGATTAGTCCCGGTTTAGTCCCGGATTAGTCCCGGTTTAGTCCCGGTTTAGTCCCGGTTTAGTCCTGGTTTAGTCCCGGTTTAGTCCCGGTTTAGTCCCGGATTAGTCCCGGTTTAGTCCCGGTTTAGTCCCGGTTTAGTCCTGGTTTAGTCCCGGTTTAGTCCCGGTTTAGTCCTGGTTTAGTCCCGGTTTAGTCCCGGTTTAGTCCCGGATTAGTCCTGGTTTAGTCCTGGTTTAGTCCTGGTTTAGTCCCGGTTTAGTCCCGGATTAGTCCCGGTTTAGTCCCGGTTTAGTCCTGGTTTAGTCCCGGATTAGTCCTGGTTTAGTCCTGGTTTAGTCCCGGTTTAGTCCCGGTTTAGTCCCGGTTTAGTCCTGGTTTAGTCCCGGATTAGTCCTGGTTTAGTCCTGGTTTAGTCCTGGTTTAGTCCCGGTTTAGTCCCGGTTTAGTCCCGGATTAGTCCCGGTTTAGTCCCGGTTTAGTCCCAGTCTTACCGATGTAGTCACTTTCTCCGAGCGGCACTGAGGGCAGTTTGTGGCTGAAGTCGTCCGGTGGCTCTGAGGGCGGGGGTTCGTAGTCTCCCTCCAGGTCTTCGTCCTCGTCCTGGTTTTGGTGGTTCTGCCGCTGGTTCTGCCGCTGATTGTGCCGCTGGTTCTGGAACTGGTTTTGGCGGTGGTTGTGGTCCGGACCCTGGTCCTCGGAGGGCGACTCGTAATCGCCGCCGCTGTTCTCGCCGTCGCTGCACGGCTCCTCGTAGTCGTCAAAATCCTCGTCGTCGTCGTCCTACAAAAACAAATGATAAAAAATAAAGCGTGTCGAGGCAAAAGGAAGAGGAAGTGTCTCAGGAGTGGGAGGAGCTAGAGGAGGAGGTGTCTGGGGAGAGGGAGGTGCAGTACTCACAAACTCGTCTTCTCCCCAGCAGCCTCCATCTGTGGTGACCGTCTCTGCTGAAAAAAAGAGTTAGTGTTAAAGAAATGAACTGCAGTAAATACTGAGACAGAGACGGAGACGGAGACGGAGACAGAGACAGAGTCAGGGACAGAAACAGAGACAGAGACAGAGACAGGGACAGAGACAGAGACAGGGACAGAGACAGAGACAGAGACAGGGACAGAGACAGAGACAGAGACAGAGACAGAGTCAGGGACAGAGACAGAGTCAGGGACAGAGACAGAGACAGAGACAGAGTCAGGGACAGAGACAGAGACAGAGATAGGGACAGGGACAGGGACAGAGACAGAGACAGAGTCAGGGACAGAGACAGAGACAGGGACAGAGTCAGGGACAGAAACAGAGACAGAGACAGAGACAGGGACAGAGACAGAGACAGAGACAGAGTCAGAGACAGAGACAGAGACAGAGACAGAGTCAGGGACAGAAACAGAGACAGAGTCAGAGACAGAGACAGAAACAGAGACAGAGTCAGAGACAGAGACAGAGTCAGGGACAGAGACAGAGACAGAGACAGAGTCAGGGACAGAAACAGAGACAGAGACAGAGACAGAGACAGGGACAGAGACAGAGACAGAGACAGGGACAGAGACAGGGACAGGGACAGAGACAGGGACAGGGACAGAGACAGACAGAGACAGGGACAGAGACAGGGACAGAGACAGGGACAGGGACAGGGACAGAGACAGAGACAGAGACAGAGACAGAGACAGAGACAGGGACAGAGACAGGGACAGAGACAGAGACAGAGACAGGGACAGAGACAGAGACAGAGACAGAGACAGAGTCAGGGACAGAGACAGAGTCAGGGACAGAGACAGAGACAGAGACAGAGTCAGGGACAGAGACAGAGACAGAGATAGGGACAGGGACAGAGACAGAGACAGAGTCAGGGACAGAGACAGAGACAGGGACAGAGTCAGGGACAGAAACAGAGACAGAGACAGAGACAGGGACAGAGACAGAGACAGGGACAGAGACAGAGACAGAGACAGGGACAGAGACAGAGACAGAGACAGAGTCAGGGACAGAGACAGAGTCAGGGACAGAGACAGAGACAGAGACAGAGTCAGGGACAGAGACAGAGACAGAGATAGGGACAGGGACAGGGACAGAGACAGAGACAGAGTCAGGGACAGAGACAGAGACAGGGACAGAGTCAGGGACAGAAACAGAGACAGGGACAGAAACAGAGACAGAGACAGAGACAGAAACAGAGACAGAGACAGAGTCAGAGACAGAGACAGAGACAGAGTCAGGGACAGAAACAGAGACAGAGTCAGAGACAGAGACAGAGTCAGGGACAGAAACAGAGACAGAGACAGAGACAGAGACAGAGACAGAAACAGAGACAGAGTCAGAGACAGAGACAGAGTCAGGGACAGAGACAGAGATAGGGACAGGGACAGGGACAGAGACAGAGTCAGGGACAGAGACAGAGACAGAGTCAGGGACAGAAACAGAGACAGGGACAGAAACAGAGACAGAGACAGAAACAGAGACAGAGACAGAGACAGAGACAGAGACAGAGTCAGGGACAGAAACAGAGACAGGGACAGAAACAGAGACAGAGACAGAAACAGAGACAGAGACAGAGTCAGGGACAGAGACAGAGACAAGGGCAGAGACAGAGACAGAGTCAGGGACAGAGACAGAGACAGGGACAGAGTCAGGGACAGAGACAGAGACAAGGGCAGAGACAGAGACAGAGTCAGGGACAGAGACAGAGACAGGGACAGAGTCAGGGACAGAGACAGAGACAGAGAGACAGAGACAGAGTCAGGGACAGAGACAGAGACAGAGTCAGGGACAGAGACAGAGACAGAGACAGGGACAGAGACAGGGACAGAGACAGAGACAGAGACAGGGACAGAGACAGAGACAGAGACAGAGACAGAGTCAGGGACAGAGACAGAGTCAGGGACAGAGACAGAGACAGAGACAGAGTCAGGGACAGAGACAGAGACAGAGATAGGGACAGGGACAGAGACAGAGACAGAGTCAGGGACAGAGACAGAGACAGGGACAGAGTCAGGGACAGAAACAGAGACAGAGACAGAGACAGGGACAGAGACAGAGACAGGGACAGAGACAGAGACAGAGACAGGGACAGAGACAGAGACAGAGACAGAGTCAGGGACAGAGACAGAGTCAGGGACAGAGACAGAGACAGAGACAGAGTCAGGGACAGAGACAGAGACAGAGATAGGGACAGGGACAGGGACAGAGACAGAGACAGAGTCAGGGACAGAGACAGAGACAGGGACAGAGTCAGGGACAGAAACAGAGACAGGGACAGAAACAGAGACAGAGACAGAGACAGAAACAGAGACAGAGACAGAGTCAGAGACAGAGACAGAGACAGAGTCAGGGACAGAAACAGAGACAGAGTCAGAGACAGAGACAGAGTCAGGGACAGAAACAGAGACAGAGACAGAGACAGAGACAGAGACAGAAACAGAGACAGAGTCAGAGACAGAGACAGAGTCAGGGACAGAGACAGAGATAGGGACAGGGACAGGGACAGAGACAGAGTCAGGGACAGAGACAGAGACAGAGTCAGGGACAGAAACAGAGACAGGGACAGAAACAGAGACAGAGACAGAAACAGAGACAGAGACAGAGACAGAGACAGAGACAGAGTCAGGGACAGAAACAGAGACAGGGACAGAAACAGAGACAGAGACAGAAACAGAGACAGAGACAGAGTCAGGGACAGAGACAGAGACAAGGGCAGAGACAGAGACAGAGTCAGGGACAGAGACAGAGACAGGGACAGAGTCAGGGACAGAGACAGAGACAAGGGCAGAGACAGAGACAGAGTCAGGGACAGAGACAGAGACAGGGACAGAGTCAGGGACAGAGACAGAGACAGAGAGACAGAGACAGAGTCAGGGACAGAGACAGAGACAGAGTCAGGGACAGAGACAGAGACAGAGACAGGGACAGGGACAGAGACAGACAGAGACAGGGACAGAGACAGGGACAGGGACAGGGACAGAGACAGAGACAGAGACAGGGACAGAGACAGGGACAGGGACAGGGACAGAGTCAGGGACAGAGACAGGGACAGGGACAGGGACAGGGACAGAGACAGACAGAGACAGGGACAGAGACAGGGACAGGGACAGGGACAGGGACAGAGACAGAGACAGAGACAGGGACAGGGACAGGGACAGGGACAGAGTCAGGGACAGAGACAGGGACAGAAACAGAGTCAGAGACAGAGACAGGGACAGGGACAGAGACAGAGACAGAGACAGAGTCAGGGACAGGGACAGGGACAGAGACAGAGACAGAGACAGAGACAGAGACAGAGTCAGGGACAGGGACAGAGCCAGGGACAGAGACAGAGTCAGAGACAGGGACAGGGACAGAGACAGAGACAGAGTCAGAGACAGGGACAGAGACAGGGACAGGGACAGGGACAGAGTCAGGGACAGAGACAGGGACAGAGACAGGGACAGGGACAGGGACAGAGACAGACAGAGACAGAGTCAGAGACAGAGACAGGGACAGAGACAGAGACAGAGACAGAGACAGAGACAGAGTCAGGGACAGGGACAGGGACAGAGACAGAGACAGAGACAGAGTCAGGGACAGGGACAGGGACAGAGTCAGGGACAGAGACAGAGTCAGAGACAGGGACAGGGACAGAGACAGAGACAGAGTCAGGGACAGGGACAGGGACAGGGACAGGGACAGAGACAGAGACAGAGTCAGGGACAGGGACAGGGACAGGGACAGAGACAGAGACAGGGACAGGGACAGGGACAGAGACAGAGACAGAGACAGAGACAGGGACAGAGACAGGGACAGGGACAGAGACAGGGACAGGGACAGAGACAGACAGAGACAGGGACAGAGACAGGGACAGAGACAGGGACAGGGACAGGGACAGAGACAGAGACAGAGACAGAGACAGAGACAGGGACAGAGACAGAGTCAGGGACAGGGACAGAGACAGAGTCAGGGACAGGGACAGAGTCAGGGACAGAGACAGGGACAGGGACAGGGACAGGGACAGAGACAGGGACAGAGACAGGGACAGGGACAGAGACAGAGTCAGGGACAGGGACAGAGTCAGGGACAGGGACAGAGTCAGGGACAGAGACAGGGACAGGGACAGGGACAGAGACAGGGACAGAGACAGGGACAGGGACAGAGACAGAGACAGAGACAGAGACAGGGACAGGGACAGAGACAGAGTCAGGGACAGGGACAGAGACAGAGTCAGGGACAGGGACAGAGTCAGGGACAGAGACAGGGACAGGGACAGGGACAGGGACAGAGACAGGGACAGAGACAGGGACAGGGACAGAGACAGAGTCAGGGACAGGGACAGAGTCAGGGACAGAGACAGGGACAGGGACAGGGACAGGGACAGAGACAGGGACAGAGACAGGGACAGGGACAGAGACAGAGACAGAGACAGAGACAGGGACAGGGACAGAGACAGGGACAGGGACAGAGACAGAGTAA
Source organism: Bostrychus sinensis (assembly GCA_020698575.1). Taxonomy (NCBI): domain Eukaryota; kingdom Metazoa; phylum Chordata; class Actinopteri; order Gobiiformes; family Eleotridae; genus Bostrychus; species Bostrychus sinensis. The sequence goes on along the minus strand of CM036244.1, from coordinate 64,991 downwards.
GGGACAGGGACAGAGACAGAGTCAGGGACAGGGACAGAGTCAGGGACAGAGACAGGGACAGGGACAGGGACAGAGACAGGGACAGAGACAGGGACAGGGACAGAGACAGGGACAGGGACAGGGACAGAGACAGGGACAGAGACAGGGACAGGGACAGGGACAGAGACAGGGACAGAGACAGAGACAGAGACAGGGACAGAGACAGGGACAGGGACAGGGACAGGGACAGAGACAGGGACAGAGACAGGGACAGGGACAGAGACAGAGTCAGGGACAGGGACAGAGTCAGGGACAGAGACAGGGACAGGGACAGAGACAGACAGAGTCAGGGACAGAGACAGGGACAGGGACAGAGACAGACAGAGACAGGGACAGAGACAGGGACAGGGACAGAGACAGAGACAGAGACAGGGACAGAGACAGGGACAGGGACAGGGACAGAGACAGGGACAGGGACAGAGTCAGGGACAGAGACAGGGACAGGGACAGAGACAGAGACAGAGACAGGGACAGAGACAGGGACAGGGACAGGGACAGGGACAGGGACAGAGTCAGGGACAGGGACAGGGACAGAGACAGAGACAGAGACAGAGACAGAGACAGAGACAGAGACAGGGACAGAGACAGACACAGACACAGAGACAGAGACAGAGTCAGGGACAGGGACAGGGACAGGGACAGAGACAGAGACAGAGACAGGGACAGAGTCAGGGACAGAGACAGGGACAGGGACAGAGACAGACAGAGTCAGGGACAGAGACAGGGACAGGGACAGAGACAGACAGAGACAGGGACAGAGACAGGGACAGGGACAGAGACAGAGACAGGGACAGAGACAGGGACAGGGACAGGGACAGAGACAGGGACAGGGACAGAGTCAGGGACAGAGACAGGGACAGGGACAGAGACAGAGACAGAGACAGGGACAGAGACAGGGACAGGGACAGGGACAGGGACAGAGTCAGGGACAGGGACAGGGACAGAGACAGAGACAGAGACAGAGACAGAGACAGAGACAGGGACAGAGACAGAGACAGAGACAGAGACAGGGACAGAGACAGACACAGACACAGAGACAGAGACAGGGACAGGGACAGGGACAGAGACAGAGACAGAGACAGAGACAGGGACAGGGACAGAGACAGGGACAGGGACAGAGACAGAGACAGAGACAGAGACAGACACAGACACAGAGACAGAGTCAGGGACAGGGACAGGGACAGGGACAGAGACAGAGACAGAGACAGAGACAGAGACAGGGACAGAGACAGGGACAGGGACAGAGACAGAGACAGAGACAGAGACAGACACAGACACAGAGACAGAGTCAGGGACAGGGACAGGGACAGGGACAGGGACAGAGACAGGGACAGAGACAGACACAGACACAGAGACAGAGACAGGGACAGGGACAGGGACAGGGACAGAGACAGAGACAGAGACAGAGACAGAGACAGGGACAGAGACAGGGACAGGGACAGGGACAGAGACAGGGACAGAGACAGACACAGACACAGAGACAGAGACAGGGACAGGGACAGGGACAGGGACAGGGACAGAGACAGAGACAGAGACAGAGACAGAGACAGGGACAGAGACAGGGACAGGGACAGAGACAGAGACAGAGACAGAGACAGACACAGAGACAGAGACAGGGACAGAGACAGGGACAGGGACAGAGACAGAGACAGAGACAGGGACAGAGACAGAGACAGAGACAGAGACAGGGACAGAGACAGACACAGACACAGAGACAGAGTCAGGGACAGGGACAGGGACAGGGACAGGGACAGGGACAGAGACAGGGACAGAGACAGAGACAGTACCTGGCTGTTGCTGTCTGGATTGACCAAACCTGGAGCAGAGAACAGTGTTAAACTCTGACACAGCGCTGCTGTGAGGCTTAAGTCAAGGGCAGAGCAAGAATCAAACCCACAACCTTCAGGTCTGCGAGGTCTGACAAAGATTTACCCAAAAAAACTGCGTTTCTCAGTTTTCTTCTGTTTCCGGATGTCAGCGCTGAGTTTGGAGATCATCCTGAAAACATCACAAAGACCACTGTAAACCAGGTCTAAACCAGGTCTAAACCGAACTAAACCAGGACTAAACCAGGACTAAACCAGGTATAAACCAGGTCTAAACCAGGACTAAACCAGGTATAAACCAGGTCTAAACCAGGTCTAAACCAGGACTAAACCGAACTAAACCAGGTCTAAACCAGGTCTAAACCAGGACTAAACCAGGACTAAACCAGGTCTAAACCAGGTCTAAACCAGGTCTAAACCAGGACTAAACCAGGACTAAACCAGGTCTAAACCAGGTCTAAACCAGGACTAAACCAGGTCTAAACCGAACTAAACCAGGACTAAACCAGGACTAAACCAGGTATAAACCAGGTCTAAACTAGGTCTAAACCAGGACTAAACCAGGTCTAAACCAGGTCTAAACCAGGACTAAACCAGGACTAAACCAGGTCTAAACCGAACTAAACCAGGACTAAACCAGGTATAAACCAGGTCTAAACCAGGTCTAAACCAGGACTAAACCAGGTATAAACCAGGTCTAAACCAGGTCTAAACCAGGACTAAACCGAACTAAACCAGGTCTAAACCAGGTCTAAACCAGGACTAAACCAGGACTAAACCAGGTCTAAACCAGGTCTAAACCAGGTCTAAACCAGGACTAAACCAGGACTAAACCAGGTCTAAACCAGGTCTAAACCAGGACTAAACCAGGTCTAAACCGAACTAAACCAGGACTAAACCAGGACTAAACCAGGTATAAACCAGGTCTAAACCAGGTCTAAACCAGGACTAAACCAGGTCTAAACCAGGTCTAAACCAGGACTAAACCAGGACTAAACCAGGTCTAAACCGAACTAAACCAGGACTAAACCAGGTCTAAACCAGGACTAAACCAGGTTGAAACCAGGACTAAACCAGGTCGAAACCAGGACTAAACCAGGTCTAAACCTGAACTAAACCAGGTCTAAACCAGGTCTAAACCGAACTAAACCAGGTCTAAACCAGGTCTAAACCAGGTCTAAACCAGGTCTAAACCAGGACTAAACCAGGTCTAAACCAGGTCTAAACCAGGACTAAACCAGGTCTAAACCAGGTCTAAACCGAACTAAACCAGGTCTAAACCAGGTCTAAACCAGGACTAAACCAGGTCTAAACCAGGATTAAACCAGGTCTAAACCAGGTCTAAACCAGGTCTAAACCAGGACTAAACCAGGTCTAAACCAGGTCTAAACCCGAACTAAACCAGGTCTAAACCAGGTCTAAACCAGGACTAAACCAGGTCTAAACCAGGTCTAAACCAGGACTAAACCAGGTCTAAACCAGGTCTAAACCAGGTCTAAACCAGGTCTAAACCTGAACTAAACCAGGTCTAAACCAGGTCTAAACCTGAACTAAACCAGGTCTAAACCAGGACTAAACCAGGTCTAAACCAGGTCTAAACCCGAACTAAACCAGGTCTAAACCAGGTCTAAACCAGGACTAAACCAGGTCTAAACCAGGTCTAAACCAGGACTAAACCAGGTCTAAACCAGATCTAAACCAGGTCTAAACCAGGACTAAACCAGGCCTAAACCAGATCTAAACCAGGTCTAAACCAGGTCTAAACCAGGACTAAACCAAGACTAAACCAGGTCTAAACCAGGTCTAAACCAGGACTAAACCAGGTCTAAACCGAACTAAACCAGGTCTAAACCAGGTCTAAACCAGGTCTAAACCGAACTAAACCAGGTCTAAACCAGGTCTAAACCAGGTCTAAACTAAGTCTAAACCTGAACTAAACCAGGTCTAAACCAGATCTAAACCCGGTCTAAACTGAACTAAACCAGGTCTAAACCAGGTCTAAACCAGGTCTAAACCAGGTCTAAACCTGAACTAAACCAGGTCTAAACTAAACTAAACCAGGTCTAAACCAGGTCTAAACCAGGTCTAAACCTGAACTAAACCAGGTCTAAACCAGATCTAAACCAGGTCTAAACCAGGACTAAACCAGGACTAAACCAGGACTAAACCAAGACTAAACCAGGTCTAAACCAGGACAAAACATGGACTAAACCAGGACTAAACCAGGTCTAAACCAAGACTAAACCAGGTCTAAACCAGGACAAAACATGGACTAAACCAGGACTAAACCAGGTCTAAACCAAGACTAAACCAGGTCTAAACCAGGACTAAACCAGGTCCAGAGACTTACGGAGTGTAGGTTTTGGGGAATCTCTGCAGGTCGTTCTCGCTCAGATTCTGGAAAAAAACAAACAAACACAAGGAGTTAGGAGAGAGGAGACAAGGAGAGAGGAAACAAGGACAGAGGTAGAGAGAGGAGAGAAGGAGAGAGGATTTAGGAGAGAGGAGAGAAGGAGAGAGGATTTAGGAGAAAGGATGGTTACTAACCACAAATCTGTCTCCTGTGATCCGGTTTTGCAGCACGACTCTGTCGCAGCCCATCAGCTTCGACTGGAGACAGATGACAACGTTAGAGAAGGAAACAGACACAGCTCACACTTCCTGTTTGCCCCAAGATGGCTGACTTCCCCCTGGCCTCACAGATAAACATGACAACAACGTGCGGCCTCCACAAACAGCTAAAGAACACCAGTGTACAGTACTACGTAAACGACAGGTGATGCTCCTGAGTTCTGCAGCTCCTGGTTCTGGAGCCACTTGCAGCTCTTGCGACTCCTCGGCCCTCGCTTGCAGCTCCCTGCAGCGTGACATCTGGTTATGTAACGTCCGGGGATAAATAAAGTGCACGTCTTTGAAAGAACCCGCAACTTCCTCCAGATAAAACTTCCTCCCCGTTTAGCAGAGTTAGCTGTGGACTTATATTTAGAACTTACACTCGAGTGGTCGCACGGTTACAGGCCCAGGCCGATCAGAAACACAAGAACTAAAGGCTCTAAGGTCTGCGTTTATTCAGTTTTAACCCAGTCCTTGTATAGGCTAATGTAACATTTATAGGCTAATGTAACATTTATAGGCTAATGTAACATTTATAGGCTAATGTAACATTTATAGGCTAATGTAACATTTATAGGCTAATGTAACATTTATAGGTTAATGTAACATTTATAGGCTAATGTAACCTTTATAGTCTAATGTAACATTTATAGGCTAATGTAACATTTATAGGCTAATGTAACATTTATAGGTTAATGTAACATTTATAGGCTAATGTAACCTTTATAGTCTAATGTAACATTTATAGGCTAATGTAACCTTTATAGTCTAATGTAACATTTATAGGTTAATGTGACATTTATAGGCTAATGTAACCTTTATAGGCTAATGTAACATTTATAGGTTAATGTAACATTTATAGGCTAATGTAACATTTATAGGTTAATGTAACATTTATAGGCTAATGTAACCTTTATAGGCTAATGTAACATTTATAGGCTAATGTAACATTTATAGGTTAATGTAACATTTATAGGCTAATGTAACCTTTATAGGCTAATGTAACATTTATAGGTTAATGTAACATTTATAGGCTAATGTAACATTTATAGGTTAATGTAACATTTATAGGCTAATGTAACCTTTATAGGCTAATGTAACATTTATAGGCTAATGTAACATTTATAGGTTAATGTAACATTTATAGGCTAATGTAACATTTATAGGCTAATGTAACATTTATAGGCTAATGTAACATTTATAGGTTAATGTAACATTTATAGGCTAATGTAACCTTTATAGGCTAATGTAACATTTATAGGTTAATGTGACATTTATAGGCTAATGTAACCTTTATAGGCTAATGTAACATTTATAGGTTAATGTGACATTTAAAGGCTAATGTAACATTTATAGGCTAATGTAACATTTATAGGCTAATGTAACATTTATAGGCTAATGTAACATTTATAGGTTAATGTGACATTTAAAGACTAATGTAACATTTATAGGCTAATGTAACATTAAAGGCTAATGTACCTTTCATAGGCTAATGTAACATTTATAGGCTAATGTAACATTTATAGGCTAATGTAACATTTATAGGTTAATGTAACATTTATAGGCTAATGTAACATTTAAAGGCTAATGTAACATTTATAGGCTAATGTAACATTTATAGGCTAATGTAACATTTAAAGGCTAATGTATCTTTCATAGGCTAATGTAACATTTATAGGTTAATGTAATATTTATAGGCTAATGTAACATTTATAGGTTAATGTAATATTTATAGGCTAATGTAACATTTATAGGTTAATGTAATATTTATAGGCTAATGTAACATTTATAGGCTAATGTAACATTTATAGGTTAATGTAATATTTATAGGCTAATGTACCTTTTATAGACCGCTAAGTTAGTCCACAGCTAATTAGCCTCCGCCTTTTTTAAAACTCTTAATAAACAGATGATTCAATAAATCTAAACTAAAGGATTACAAGGACCCTAACCCAGGACTTACCCAGGACTAACCCAGGACTAACCCAGGACTAACCCAGGACTAAACCAGGACTAACCCAGGACTAACCCAGGACTAACCCAGGACTAAACCTTGACAAAACCAGGACTACACCAGGACCAGTCCTGGGTCTGGACTCACCTTTTTGAGGAAGTCAGCGAGTTTTTCTGGACTCCAGCTGCTGACCTCTGACCTGGAGGGGACCCGGTCCAAGCTCATCCTGCTGCTGATCCAGACCCAGGTCCAGACCAAATCCTGCCAGAACCAGACCAGATCCTGATCAATCCAGACCACTGTTGACCAAAACACCTGAAGGCTTTACTACTACTACTACTACTACTACTACTACTACTACCTTTACTTATTTAGAGAGCAGTAAATAAACTTTTCTGACTATAGTTTTTCATGTTGAGCTGTGACTGTGGCTTCAGGTCAGGTTTAAATAAGACTTTCACTGCTGTCACAGTAAAGATAACTCTAGAGTCTATGTCCGAGTCTGAGTCTAAGTCCGAGTCTGAGTCTATGTCCGAGTCTGAGTCTATGTCCGAGTCTGAGTCTAAGTCCGAGTCTGAGTCTAAGTCCGAGTCTGAGTCTAAGTCCGAGTCTGAGTCTAAGTCCAGGTATGAGTCATAGTCTTAGTCTTGAGTCTGCAGACAGTGGCTCTAAGAAACAGGCGAGTTCACTTCTGGAAAAAAAAAAAAAAGTCTCAGGTCCCTGTACGTCAACGGACCTTACCCTGCTCCAGACTAAACCAGGACTAAACCAGGACTAAACCAGGACTAAACCAGGACTAAACCAAGGACACTAACCCAAGTCCAATCTAGGGCTGAACAGGATTGATCCAGGCCTGTGTACTGGACTAAAACAGAGCTAAACCCAGTCTGAACCCGGACTAAAGCAGGACTAAAGCAAGACTCAACCAGGACTATATGCTAAACTAAAACATGGACTAAACTAAGTCTAAACCAGACCTGAACCAGACCTGAACCAGACCTGAACCAGGACTGAACCAGGACTGAACCAGGACTGAACAGGCAAAAAATAGACCTATCTCCAAGAATGAAAAGAGAACAGAACAAGAACTAAACATGGAATACATCACAGACTAAACCAGGACTAAAACCGGGTCTAAACCGGGTCTAAACCAGGTCTAAACCAGGTCTAAACCAGGTCTAAACCGGGTTTAAACCAGGTCTAAACCGGGTTTAAACCAGGTCTAAACCGGGTTTAAACTCACCTCTTGGAGCCGCAGATAAAATGGCGGCTGCTGTTGTGAGTCGTCTGAAGTCTGTGGCTCTGACAGGAAGTGAGCTGCAGATGGAGAGACTCACCACAGAGAGGAACTGCTGTGCCTACGCCGAGTACTGCAGTACTACTGCAATACTGCAGTACTACTGCATCTGCCTACGCTGAGTACTGCAGTACTACTGCAATACTGCAGTACCACTGCATCTGCCTACGCCGAGTACTGCAGCACTACTGCAATACTGCAGTACCACTGCATCTGCCTACGCCGAGTACTGCAGTACTACTGCATCTGCAGTACTACTGCATTTGCTTACACTGAGTACTGCAGCACTACTGCAATACTGCAGTACTACTGCAATAGTGCAGTACCACTGCATTTGCCTACACTGAGTACTGCAGCACTACTGCAATACTGCAGTACTACTGCAATACTGCAGTACCACTGCATTTGCCTACACTGAGTACTGCAGCACTACTGCAATACTGCAGTACTACTGCAATACTGCAGTACCACTGCATCTGCCTATGCTGAGTACTGCAGCACTACTGCAATACTGCAGTACTACTGCAATACTGCAGTACTACTGCAGTACTACTGCATCTGCAGTACTACTGCATTTGCCTACACTGAGTACTGCAGCACTACTGCAATACTGCAGTACTACTGCAATACTGCAGTACTACTGCATTTGCTTACACTGAGTACTGCAGCACTACTGCAATACTGCAGTACTACTGCAATAGTGCAGTACCACTGCATTTGCCTACACTGAGTACTGCAGCACTACTGCAATACTGCAGTACTACTGCAATACTGCAGTACCACTGCATTTGCCTACACTGAGTACTGCAGCACTACTGCAATACTGCAGTACTACTGCAATACTGCAGTACTACTGCAATACTGCAGTACCACTGCATCTGCCTACACCGAGTACTGCAGCACTACTGCAATACTGCAGTACTACTGCAGTACTACTGCAATACTGCAGTACCACTGCATCTGCCTACGCCGAGTATTGCAGCACTACTGCAATATACTCTGTGCGGTATACTCTGTGTGTAGTACTACTGTCTGGAGGTACTACTGCAGTATACTCTGTGTGTAGTACTACAGTCTGGAGGTACTACTGCAGTAAACTCTGTGTGCAGTACTACAGTCTGGAGGTACTACTGCAGTAAACTCTGTGTGCAGTACTACAGTCTGGAGGTACTACTGCAGTATACTCTGTGTGTAGTACTACAGTCTGGAGGTACTACTGCAGTAAACTCTGTGTGCAGTACTACAGTCTGGAGGTACTACTGCAGTAAACTCTGTGTGTAGTACTACAGTCTGGAGGTACTACTGCAGTAAACTCTGTGTGTAGTACTACTGTCTGGAGGTACTACTGCAGTATACTCTGTGTGTAGTACTACAGTCTGGAGGTACTACTGCAGTAAACTCTGTGTGCAGTACTACAGTCTGGAGGTACTACTGCAGTAAACTCTGTGTGCAGTACTACAGTCTGGAGGTACTACTGCAGTAAACTCTGTGTGCAGTACTACAGTCTGGAGGTACTACTGCAGTAAACTCTGTGTGTAGTACTACAGTCTGGAGGTACTACTGCAGTAAACTCTGTGTGTAGTACTACTGTCTGGAGGTACTACTGCAGTATACTCTGTGTGTAGTACTACAGTCTGGAGGTACTACTGCAGTAAACTCTGTGTGCAGTACTACAGTCTGGAGGTACTACTGCAGTAAACTCTGTGTGCAGTACTACAGTCTGGAGGTACTACTGCAGTAAACTCTGTGTGCAGTACTACAGTCTGGAGGTACTACTGCAGTAAACTCTGTGTGTAGTACTACAGTCTGGAGGTACTACTGCAGTAAACTCTGTGTGTAGTACTACTGTCTGGAGGTACTACTGCAGTAAACTCTGTGTGTAGTACTACAGTCTGGAGGTACTACTGCAGTAAACTCTGTGTGTAGTACTACAGTCTGGAGGTACTACTGCAGTAAACCCTGTGTGTAGTACTACAGTCTGGAGGTACTACTGCAGTAAACCCTGTGTGCAGTACTACTGTCTGGAGGTACTACTGCAGTAAACCCTGTGTGCAGTACTACAGTCTGGAGGTACTACTGCAGTAAACTCTGTGTGTAGTACTACAGTCTGGAGGTACTACTGCAGTAAACTCTGTGTGTAGTACTACAGTCTGGAGGTACTACTGCAGTAAACCCTGTGTGCAGTACTACAGTCTGGAGGTACTACTGCAGTAAACCCTGTGTGTAGTACTACAGTCTGGAGGTACTACTGCAGTAAACTCTGTGTGCAGTACTACTGTCTGGAGGTACTACTGCAGTAAACTCTGTGTGTAGTACTACAGTCTGGAGGTACTACTGCAGTAAACCCTGTGTGCAGTACTACAGTCTGGAGGTACTACTGCAGTAAACTCTGTGTGTAGTACTACAGTCTGGAGGTACTACTGCAGTAAACTCTGTGTGCAGTACTACTGTCTGGAGGTACTACTGCAGTAAAAAGCTGAAGACAGTTTCCTCTTTATTATTCATAGGTTCCTAGACTTTAAGGAAGTATTTTAGGAAGTATTATGCAAGTAAAAATACTGCTACTTCAGAATTACTCAAGAAATAATTCTACAAATGTCAGATAAAATGTCAGATCACCTGAGTACTACGACTACTATTCACCCAGACCTGAGGCATGTGTACTAACAACTTCACTGAGGTCAAAGTACTTTAAAAAACTCAGCACAGTAAAAGTACTTTACAGAAACTTCTTCAGAAAGTGAAGTAGTGTGTAGTTCGTGGTAGAAAAATGCCACAGTCACTTCCTTCTCATGAGCACAGAGTTATTTATGCCCACGATTCAGAGAGCGTTTGAAGACTTCCTGTGTGAAAACTGAGGGCCCCTGACACCGAGCTGGAGCTGCCAAGGGCCCAAAGATTTGAGTATTTGTTTGTATTTGTTGACTTTAAAAAAATACAGTTAACTTTTTATGATTAAAAGTATACCTGCTTCATAACTTTATTATTATTATTATTATTATTATTATTATTAATTTTAGGACCCATCCTGAAAACCTGCGCTGGGGCCCCTCATTACCACCGCACGCCACTGACACACACGAAACTGTCAGAGTTAAACAGTGGAGTAATGAGGGGCCCTAAAGTAGAGCTGCAGGACATGGAGAAAACATGCGATATTCGATAACTATGTTGAAAATTGTGATAATGATATTATTGCGATATTATTATTATTATATACTCAGGTGTGACTTATATATTAAAATATTTCAGGTGTTGGTTAGAGGGCGCTCTAGGCTTGTGTACCAGCATCTGCTGCACCTGTACCACTGACAATTTAAAATGTAAACATTACCACTAACAACTTAGGCTATAAAGACAACTGAGAAAGAGCGGAATAATTGGAAATGGAACTGATGCTGAGTCTGACGACAGCCACGCAGAGGAGGAAGCGGCGCTTCGTCTACCTCCGGAGTTGGCGGAGTTGTTCAGAAGCGACACCGAGGATGAAGAATTTAAAGGATTTAGTGATTAGGAGTGAGATGGTGAGTTTGGTGAACTTGTTATATTATGTTCTTTATGCTATAGTTATGTGAATAACTGTTAATATATTACGTTAACATACGAGACACCTATTCAGTTCGTTGTTTATGCTTCATGTAGCTCAATAACCATCAATGTGTTACGTTAGCATAGCGCACACCTATTCAGCTGTTGTTCTCTATTCTATTATTACTATAACTTGCCTTTCAACATGAAATGTCTGTTCTTAAGTTAAGTCACACCTGAGTATACGTCGCACCCCTAGCCAGACTATGAAAAAAAGTGACTTATAGTCCGGAAACTACGGTTTGTGAATGTGCTGTTGTAACATTAAACTGATGTCTCATTTGTTCATCACAAGTTTACTGCACATGAAGCTGCTATCAATAAAAAACGTGTATGGTGCAGTAAGAGCAATACGAGTAAAAACATCTTTACAGACTTATTTATAATGAAATGAAGGAGCCTGAATATTAAAGCATTAAATATTAATTTACCACAATAACAGCTTTGTTAAATTTGCAAATAGATCTTATCTGCACTGTGGATGTTTAGGTCTGCAGTTAGCCTTCATGCAGTGACACAGACGTTTAAAGAGTGTGTTCTGTAGTAGGTCGTTAAAATTACCCATACCCTGTGTGTACAAGCCTGCACTGTTATATTAGAATTTATACATTAGAATTAACAAAGTGGGCCATGGCCAAAGGCCAAACCTGTGTTCTGCAGATGGACCCTAGTGCCATACTCTGCAACAAAAATAATAGCATTCAAGGTAACTTCCATTTGTTACTTTCATTTCTGTCATTGCTAGATCATGATAAAGATAAATTGTCAAAAAATGTTTCTATTAAAATGTTAAACTACCGAAATGTTCAAAGTGTGTCCCTCTCATATCAGACATGTGGTCATTGGAAAAACTGATCCACACAAACAAAGAAATATGGCTGCAGGATATGGAGAAAACATGCGATATTCGATAACTAGGTTGAAAACTGCAATAACGATATTATTGCGATATTTGAAAATAGAGCCTACTTTTGGAACATAGTAAGTTAAATTCACTACATTTCACAAAAATGTAAGTTCCTGTATTTACAAGTCAAAACAGCCACAAAATCAAAACTTAACACAGACTAAACCAGGAATAAAACAAGGCTAAGCTGGGACTAAATTAATTAAATTACCACTAAAACTGGACTTTTTAAACATTTTTATTTAGTCACAACACATGTTCTTTTAAGGCTCTGGTGGAAAATGATTCTTCAGTGTAAATCTCTGTCAGATGGAAGACCACAGTGTTATTGCGGTACAGATATTGTGTTTGTTGATATTGCGATAACGATAATTTTGCGATATATTGTGCAGCACTACAAAAAACACAGAAAACAAAAGCATTCATTGTTGGTGTAAAAGTGGTTTATTAACAAGTAAATAACCTGGCATTTAGAGTTTAATGTTGTGTATATACATGACGAGGAGTTAAAGACCAAAATGTCCACGTTTAATAGTTTTAAAGCGGAACTCAGTCACTTTTTTACTTTCAAGGCCCCATGTTCTGCTTCTCTCAGTTTTTCTGAAACAGTGACTCCTCTGCATTTAGCATTTTAAATCATGTATCTGTGGAAAACCTCTTCTGTTGGGAGCTGTTACTTGGATTAAGAATCTGTCGCCCCCTGCTGGCAACGCTGGGGACTGGACAGAGCATAAAAAATGACTATTTAGCACGGCTTTTAGCGACATGAGGCTAACAGATAGACTTGTGAGCTGATGCTTGGTAGTGACGGAGGTTTAAGGCTGAAATGATCAGAACGAGTCCGGTGACGGTGTCTGGGCTTTAGAAACGCACAGGAGCACTTCCTGGTTTCTACGTAGAGCTGTGAGACCCAGCGTTTTCAGCTCTGGAGAAGGGCAGCGCCTCAGCATACAGGGTTACTCAGACAGAATACTACTGCAGCTCTGTTTCTGAGGAGGAGACTACATTAGAACAGGGTTAAAGAGAGGAACAGAGATGTAACGATGCACTTTAAGAGATTTTTTAAATTATTTATAAGCAGACTTAGCCTTATTTGTGTCTCCATCAAACTTAAATTGTTGTACATTTCTTATTAACAAAAACTTAATAAAAAGAGCTGATAATAAAACAATGACATATCAACTTTCTACTCTCATCCATAAACAGAGACACTACAGCAGCAAGAAGTGCCTCAGAGAGAAGCAGCTCATCACAAACCCACCTCAGAAATATAATGGGCCTAATATAAGTCAGGTCTTCTAAACCTCCTCAGAGGAACAGGGGAACTTGTGATGGTTAAATGAGTTGTTGAGGGGTGAATAAAGCGTCCTGCTGATGTTTCTGGGCCTAAAACAATGCGGCACATCACGGTTAGAGCCAAACAACAAGCTACAGACGGGTTTACTCCTCGGCTTTCTTTTACCAAATGACAGGAAAAAAAAAAAACTCTAAAGATACGAGGAGAAAGAGGAGAGTGAAGCCGAGCGCAGGGGCCACTCAGGAGTCACCTGGACTTCACTCTGAACTGTAGGGGGCGCTCCAGAGAGGAACATGAGACAGAAACCAAAAGAAATGTGAAAAGTTACTGAGTAGTACTTTAAAATAATATCCAGTGGTGACCTAAAAGGGCTTTAAGGGGAAGAAAGTTAGGGTTTGAGGGTTGGTTTTGGACTGGACTCTCTTCAGATGAAGCACTAGAAAATAAAAATAAAAGAAGAAGACTATAAGGCTCAGAGGAAGTGAATGGGAGCCACCGGAACATGAGTCCTCGTTAAACCTTTGGTCCATTTTCTCCTGCAGTCTATGTTTAAAACAAAGAGGGCGCCAGTGAAGACAGGACCACATCTTGCCAGAGTCTCTGAGGCAGGATCTGAACCAAATAAAGCCTCCAGGTGAGAGTCTCTGGCCTGAATGTGTCGATGAGCTGAGGCCGTTCTCGTCAGTGGCTCTTTTTGGACGAACCGAAGCCGGAGAAGCCCATGACGGCCGCCATCTCGTCGTCCTCCTCCAGGTCCAGGTCCTCCTCCGCGCGGCGTTTTCGCTCCTTCTGCTTCTCCTTCTTGTACGCTTTGGCCTTTTCCTCCTGAACACACACATTTAACTCAGATTAGACTGAAAACAAGTGAACAGAGGACAGCAGCAGTGTTTTCCAGTCACACAGAAGTTTACAGCGCCGCCATGGTCTCATGTTCACCCCAGGAGTCTAAACTAACTACAACTTTTCTTCCCATACACACATAACTTATACTGATGCTGCACATGTATACATATCCATTAAAATTGTTTCAATACGATTCAAGAACAATATTGGCTGTTTTGGAACGATACAATTTAATACGATTCAGCACCTTCATATCGATAATTGATACAGCAACTTTTTGATAAAAATCATAAAAATTTATTCTCAAATGTTGATGATTATGTCCAGCAGACAGAGAGCAAAGAAAAGTTGAATACAATATTTTAAGTCATTAAAAACACAAAAATTACTTTCAAAAAGACATATCTGACTTTAACATGCACATTTCTAATATCGATATTTTCGATCGATATTTCATGTATATCGATATACACTTCCTAGAAAATGATACGATTAAATACAAGATGAAGCGTATCGATGTAGTTGTATCAAAGGAAAAAAATTGTATACATCAATATAGTTCATTACACCCCTATGCATTAATATAAATATCTTTTATGGTGTTAATATAGATTTAAATTGTAGACAAAATATTTATAATGTGGTGTTTACTAAACAATTTCTGACACCAATATTAATACACTGCAAAAAATCAATATGTACATGAGTTAAAATGACTTAAATTCAGAATTATTAATCTAATTGACTAGATTGGATTTATTTACCTATTAGGCTTGATTATTTGTCTTGTTTCAAGCCAAAGCAAGAAATAACTTGAAACCAGTCAAATAATCTAGTAATAAGTAACCTAATAAGTAAACAAACCCAATCTAGTAAAAATTACTCTAATCAAGATTAATAATTTAAATTCAAGTCATTTTAACTCATGTACATATTGATTTTTTGCAGTGTATACAAAATTTCTAAAGAATCCAAATTATGAATAAAAGACTGTGAAGTAGCTAAATATTTTTTTTAAATTAATTAAAACTACAAAAACAAAAATAAAAAATCTTGCTGGAATTGAAATGGCCTTTAAAATAAGTAGGTGGGACAGTGTTATTACAGGTGAACATTTAAGGCCGATGCATGTTCGGGACACTGACGATGTTTGTCCCGGTGACGCAGCGACTGAAGCAGACCGAGGTCAGGCCACACACAAGGCTTCAGTTTCTCAGGCAGCAAACGCCTGAAGACTTTCCTTCACAAGCTGCACATGAAACGATTTTTTAGGTGAGGTTTGCAAACAAAAACCTGGCAGAATGGCTCCTGTGTAAAAGTTTATGAAGGGGCGGGACTTTCCGTAGAATACTGGGAGGTGACAGGACAAGATGGATTTCGTGAGTTTTGTGAACTCACAAAGTCCAAACCAAAGAGACCATTAACAGCTAATAAAGGGAAATGTGTCCTCTGTGTTTGACCCATCCTTCAGTGTCTCTGGGTTAAACCTGTCAGGACCAGGTCAGGACCAGGATCCAGGTCAGGACTAGGGCTGGGTACCGTCAATGATACTTCAGCAGTATCTAAAGGAAAGTTATGTTTCTACTGGTATCAAAAAAATCATTGTTATTCAGTACCAAGTTGGAGAAGGTGGGGTGATGCTTTTAAAAGATGGCTGATGGGAGGAGGAAACGCCCCACCCTCCCCGTCCCAGTGGAAAACCGCCTTTACAGATCACCTGCACGTGTTAAAGTCAATACTAATATTCTAATAATCCAAATCTGACATGTTTTTCATTTACCGACCGTCACAAACACAAAGGGCTTCATTAATCAGCATCATCCATAATAAACCCATAATAAACCCATAATAAACCCATAATAAACTCATAATAAACCCATAATAAACTCATAATAAACCATAATAAACCATAATAAACCCATAATAAACCATAAAAAACTCATAATAACCTCATAATAAACCATAATAAACCCATAATAAACCATAATAAACCCATAATAAACCATAATAAACCGTATCGTCGACCTGTTTACTGCCTGATGTGTGAAGCTCATGTCCTGATGATACTCGCCTCCTCGCGCAGCTCCTTCAGACGCTCCTCGAAGTCGTACTCCTTCTGTTTCTCCTCCAGTTTCTTTTTGTTGACCTCGAAGCGTTTCTTGACCTGGTCCAGAGACGAGCGCTCCACTCGCATCGACATCCCCAGGTTCCTCTGGTCTGGATCCGGAAAACAACAACAACCATCATCAGACTCACATCAGCGGGACGTAACGAACCACAAACACGCAGTTTAACAACTATTCATAGAAGACGTCGTGAGTTTTTTCATCAGAAAAGGTCACTAAAGCCCTTTCAGTTTTACCCAGGGACCTCCAGTGATCTGTAATAATCACCAAGGTCGTCTAAAGCCCTGTTCGCACGGGATAAGCATTTACCCCTGGACCTCTGTAATTCGTGAATTACCCCCCGATGTCAGTGTTTTTAGTCGGGCGTTCACACAGGATAAACGATGTCTGTAATTTACTCAATTTTACAAACTTTCCAGATCTGACGAATTGAAAATTACACAGATTTATAATAAAAATCCCAGATTTTGTTTATGTTTCTAGCTCTACTTAATCCTAAACTACTATCTTTTGTTGATTTCCTGTCCTGACAAAAAACAAACTTTACCTCTCGCTACGACGCAGGTCATCCATTATTTATTACCGTATTTTCCGCACTATAAGGCGCACCTAAAAGCCTTTAATTTTCTCAAAAACTGACAGTGCGCCTTATAATCCGATGCGCCTTATATATGGATCAATGTTGGTTAATTATGGCTAACGTATTCAGGGGGCGTCGCCGAAGTGACAGGTTTTAAAAGCAAAGCTGGCTCTACATTCTGCTCAACCAGACTTATCCCAAATCATACGTAGTTGTCTCGAAAATGATATAAGCGCGGAGTCTGAAGCAGTTGTTGTCTGATAAAACATAAGAAGTACCGTTGCTAATTGTGTTAGCTGCTGTGTTAGCTCCTGTATGTCTTGGCGAATCTCCGCAGGTGATGCGCAGATGCTCAACCTGTCTTTAAAATGACGACTGAATAGAGGAGAATCTAAGCTTTAAAATGAGGTATAACATGTCCATATTCAGCAAATTTTAGCCATGGTTAGCTGTGTTCAAACCACTCTGATTGTAAAAATAACTTAGCATCGCAGAGCGGGGATAGACGGCAAAAAGACGACACGGTATGGGATGAATGAGATACAGTAGTATAAACTATAAAGTAACTCCTATATAAGTACTCGTATCGGTACGTACTCAAATGGAAGTACTCGTACTCGTACCGGTTTGAAAAAAAGTGGTATTAGTGCATCCCTAGTTTTCAACGAGGGAGAAGAAGCTGTAAGCTTGTAAGAAGCTGGTTTGTATTCTATTAATAAAGTTTGACTGACTGACTTATCTGACTGTTTTATTGATATTCTCTTTAGCGCAGCGCCATCTAGTGGATGCGCCTTATAATGCGGTGCGCCCAATATATGAAAACAGTTTTAAAATAGGCCATTAATTGAAGGTGCAGCCTTATCATCCGATGCGCCTTATAGTGCGGAAAATACGGTAATCCATTCACTGTGATTCGTCTCTGGATCTAACTTTAGCACTGAAAGCGTCCTAACTTTCCAAAACAGGCCCATGTTGTTCCAAAAACTGCCATGACGACGGGAGGTGTGCTTCACCATAGTTTGTTTACTCTTTTTTTTTTACTTTTTAATCTTAGAAAAAAGTAATTGTTTCGGAGTAAGACCAAAAGAGACGTCTTATTATGAAGAGAGTTTAAATCCAGAGGTAAAATGGAGCGTTAAAGACATTTTGGATCACTGTTATGAACTTTAGGAAACAAACTTTAGGACAAAATCAGCCTGAATCACAGACCTGGAGATTCTCACAGGACTGGTTTTATCAGAGGACCTCTGTGTTTGCTGAAATATGGTCGGTAATTTTCTAGGGAAGTTTTACAGACATTTTTACAGACACGGATGATTCACACGAGATAAAAATCACAGACGACATCGGTGATTATTACAAATGACTGCAGGTCCCTGGGTAAAACTGATCCTGTGCGACTCTGCCATGTCTGTAAAAAGTTCTCCAAAAAATTATCATACTATCATATTTCAGCCAACAATACTGGCTGAAATATGAAAATACTAGTCCCATGTGAATTCCCGTGTCTGTGATTCAGGCTGTTTTTGTCAGCAGATCATTTTTTGTAAGGATCATAAAAGCGATCCAAAATGTGTGTAACGCTCCATTTCACGTCTGTATCTAAACTATTTTAATAATAACATGTCTCTATTGGTCTTACTCCGAAATGATTACTTTTTTCTCTGATTAAAAAGTAAAAAAAAGAAAACAAACTGCGGTGAAAACGTGACCCGGAAGCACAGCCTCCGTTGTCATAGCAACGTTAAACTGTTTTTGGAGCAACATGGAGGCACTTTTGGAAAGTTTGGACGCTTTTTGTGCTAAAGTTAGATCCAGAGAGACGTATGGCAGTGAATGGATGAAGAGAGAAAGGCGGCTGCTGTTTAAGAAGAGAAATGTGGAAAGATAATGGATGACGTAGTGAGGTAAAGATTGTTTTTTGTCAGTACTGTAAAGAAACATAAAAGACAGAATCTTAAGATTAAGTAGAGCTAGAAACAAACAAAATCAGGGATTTTTATTATAAATCTGTGTGATTGTCATCATATCCTGAATAAAGTCCATAAAACCGAGTAAATTACAGATGTCTCTTGTCCCGTGCGAATAGGGCTAAAGTCTGACGGACACACAAACTGCTGTCAGCTAATGCTGGCTTTAAAAGTCCTTTAAATAGTGTAATATGAATAATGTTAGCTGCAAATTCGTTTGTATTTAAACAGCTAAACGTTACCAGTTCTCAACCTCCCCGGGCAGAGGAACTCTTTTAATGCACAAGTCCACAGTCTTATCATACAGGACACGTAACGGATTCTGCGTAACGTATTTTCTGGACTTTTTTCCATCGTCTGGCTCAGGGTGCGATGTATACTCAGGTGTGACTTATATATTAAAATATTTCAGGTGTTGGTTAGAGGGCGCTCTAGGCTTGTGTACCAGCATCTGCTGCACCTGTACCACTGACAATTTAAAATGTAAACATTACCACTAACAACTTAGGCTATAAAGACAACTGAGAAAGAGCGGAATAATTGGAAATGGAACTGATGCTGAGTCTGACGACAGCCACGCAGAGGAGGAAGCGGCGCTTCGTCTACCTCCGGAGTTGGCGGAGTTGTTCAGAAGCGACACCGAGGATGAAGAATTTAAAGGATTTAGCGATTAGGAGTGAGATGGTGAGTTTGGTGAACTTGTTATATTATGTTCTTTATGCTATAGTTATGTGAATAACTGTTAATATATTACGTTAACATACGAGACACCTATTCAGTTCGTTGTTTATGCTTCATGTAGCTGAATAACCATCAATGTGTTACGTTAGCATAGCGCACACCTATTCAGCTGTTGTTCTCTATTCTATTATTACTATAACTTGCCTTTCAACATGAAATGTCTGTTCTTGGTGTCGGCATTTTGTAAAATAAATTTCCCCCAAAAATGTGACTTATAGTCCAGTGCGACTTATATACGTTTTTTTCTTCTTCATTATGTATTTTTTGGCGAGTGCCACTTATAGTCCAGAGCCACTTATAGTCCGGAAAATACAGTACATGAAGTAAAAATGCCATGGTGAGAGTTTCAGGACGGCCCTCTCTGTCCCGAGCCTCGGTGGTCCAGGGATCTCTGGACCTGAGCCGCTCTGAGCTCACTGAGAAGCACGGTACTCACGTTTCTTTCCATTGATGTGATCCAGGAAGTTAATGGAATCCTTCACCACGCAGTCGCACACGTTACAGTAATATCTGCAGAAGAAGAACACAGCGGCCAATCAGAGCCATCAAACTCACAGCCAACACAATTTAATTAAATGTGCAAAATTTTAAACAAATCTGTGACAAAACTGCTACAAAAATGTTTCTACGTTCAATGATTTTCTCACAGATTACTGCGCCACAGCCTGGTCACTCACTGGACACAGTTAGAAAACCAACAGAAACTCTCTTTAAAAAAAAAAAATCTATAAAAATTCTTGACCAAACACCCAGGTCATTTCACCGCTGTCTTTTTTTAGACAAATATAAAACGCTTCACTTCCAAAACTTTATTCGCTTTAAAAACTGCTGTTTGAAATAAAAAAAAAAACCTCTTCATGGACTTTCCCCACCTCCACTTTCTACACACATCAAACCAAAAACTGAGAGATGGAGGAGACGCTAAGACCACATTTGGACAAACTGCTGTCAGAGGAAGTACGTTCTGGAACAGCCCCATTACAAATATAAAGAAATGTCCCACTTATCTCTCTTTTAGAAAGCAACTTTAATAGTTCCTTAACCTTCAGGCCTCCTTTAAAAAAAAAAAAAAAAAAAAAAAAAAAAAAAAAAAAAAATCGGGTTCTTGCTCTAAAAGCCCCCATTATTAACCCCTGTCCTCATCACAGAGAGCAAAAGTTAATTTATTTTTATATTTTTAACTCTAAATGCAGTTTGTTTACATAATTCCACATATTTGTAAAAAAAAATTACAATTTAAAGATAAAAGTGTTTTTGTTTCTGCAGGGATGATAGGTCTCTGATTCGCCCTAACACAGATTTAATACATTTTTACTTTTTGTGTCGTTACAAAAAAAGATCTGAAACTCAGGTTCTTCAGAGATGCTACAGGACGCGTCTCCCGTACAGCGGCGAGAACCTCCAGGAACAGTTTGTTAGGAACTGTCAGAGTAAAGAACTGTCCCACAGGAGTCGATGGAGAGGCCGCAGCTCTTTGTCAACAGCTCTGGGTTTTCCTGGTTTAAGGAGACTCTGCAGGTGAATGAGGATGTTTTTCTTAAACTACCGTATTTTCTGGACTATAAGCCGCATTTTTCCCACAGTGTGGCTAGGGGTGTGACGTATACTCAGGTGTGACTTATATATTAAAATATTTCAGGTGTTGGTTAGGGGGCGCTCTAGGCTTGTGTACCAGCATCTGCTGCACCTGTACCACTGACAATTTAAAATGTAAACATTACCAACAACAACTTAGGCTATAAAGACAACTGAGAAAGAGCGTAATAATTGGAAATGGAACTGATGCTGAGTCTGACGACAGCCACGCAGAGGAGGAAGCGGCGCTTCGTCTACCTCCGGAGTTGGCGGAGTTGTTCAGAAGCGACACCGAGGATGAAGAATTTAAAGGATTTAGCGATTAGGAGTGAGATGGTGAGTTTGGTGAACTTGTTATATTATGTTCTTTATGCTATAGTTATGTGAATAACTGTTAATATATTACGTTAACATACGAGACACCTATTCAGTTCGTTGTTTATGCTTCATGTAGCTGAATAACCATCAATGTGTTACGTTAGCATAGCGCGCACCTATTCAGCTGTTGTTCTCTATTCTATTATTACTATAACTTGCCTTTCAACATGAAATGTCTGTTCTTGGTGTCGGATTTTGTAAAAAAAATTTCCCCCCAAAAAATGCGTCTTATATACAGTTTTTTTCTTCTTCATTGTGCATTTTTTGACTCGTGCCACTTATACTCCGGAAAATACGGTAACAGATATCGATCTGAAACTTCTCCTGACATAAATATAGGAAAAAAAATGTGTTGCAAGTTTTGTGTCATTTAATTCTTTTTTATGAAAATTAGGTATAATTTGAGTAAAAATGCATGAATTTGCACATTTCTAAAAACATCATCTAAATATTGGACAGAGCCAGGTTTAAAATTCTTGGTTCATTTTGTCGACGTGTTCCATTAAAAAGGTTTCTACTCAGAGGGGATCATGGGTATCTGGGTACTGACAAAAGTTTGCCTTATTTTTGGAGTAAAATGACCGATAAATCAGGCTCAGAATTATATATCAACAAATCCTTCACTGAAAGACTTCAGAATACTGTTGGGTAGAAGACTGGAAAATCTGGTTCTTGTTGTTACTGAAGTGGAGATTTCTGACTCACTGTGAGAAAACAGCCTTTCCTTTGACATTAATATTTCCAACAGAAATCTATGACACAAGTGACAAACTCTGTTAACTCCTTCATGTTCTTTATTTCCATTAAAGCCTCATGCGCAGGAGCAAAACCTCAACACTGGAAAAAAAAAAAGTGTCTCCCCTAAATCTGTTGTGCCCAGAGCCATTTTAGGTCCCAAGACTTAAATAAATGTTTTTCTCAGCATTTCTGAGGCCTACATGGATAAACCTGGTGTCAAAGTAAAGGTGAGACTGCAAACTACAAACATGGGTCTGATATTTTAGCTGTGTTTAAGAGAGCGTTGCATTAGTAACGACGCGTTACCCTCCCATCTCAGCCTGGGGCGTGGTTTTGGTGATGACGATAGTTTTGCCAAGTTTCGACTCCAGGTCCACCTTGTAGTCTCTGTGTCGGAGGAGCTCGCGTTTGACCGGGGGCGCCACGGCTTTGGCTGGAAAAACAAAACAAAACATTCAGTCACATTTACATTTATGCATAGCTCTACACCGGGAAAGCGTCCATAACCAAGCTTCTGGTTAGTGGACAAACAGCTCAACCTACTGAGCTACTGCTGCTCCACAAACAGACAGAACTTTACAAACATGAGGAAAGGCATGTTTTCAACAGATTTTTCACCTTGTTATGATATTCAATGATTCAGTGTGAGGTTACATGACATGGTTCTGTACCTCTCTGGACCACAGTAAACAGTAAAGTTTTTAACATGACTCTCACCATCTCTGCTTCTCTCTCGCTCGCGCTCCTCGTTCAGGCGTTTCTGAGCCAGGTTCTCGTACTCGTCTTTGTCCCATTTTCGCCTGAAGTCGTTCCCTTTGGACTGAGACAGAAACAGCTGTGTTAAAAACACAATCTGTACAAGGCTTATTCTCAAAAACAGTGCTACACTTCAAGTACAATGTAACCAGATCTACACAAAGAAAAGAGCCCAGATAAATGTGTGATGTTTGAGCAGACGTCGGCCCATCAAACCGACATGGCACAAATAAAGAAGCCAGACTCTAGGCCCAGTGGTTCTTTTTTTAAACCAAGTACCTACCACCTCAGAAAATATTGGGCTTTAAAAATACCAACTTTAATCATTGATATAAGCAGTACTAACAAAGAACAAAATGGTTACTACACTGCAAAAAAAACTGCCCCATATCTAGTTAGAAAACGTCATTTTTTGCATAGCGTTTTGTCATATTATCTACTATAACTGTCACAGTTATATTTATTTGAATTTGTACTTTTAAAAAATAAATTATCAAATTTAGTAAGGTAATATTTTACCACTAAAATAGCTTTCATTTCTGTTGTAACATCTATTTCATTTTTCTAATTGTGACTTCATAATCTTTTGTTACATCCATTTGATTTTTCTAATTCCTGGAAACAATAATTTACAAATACACAAGAGAAGCTTTCTCCAGATCTTGAGCCAGGATATTGGTCAGGACTGTTGTGTATGTTCAGAGGTTGATGGGGGAAACCCTCCCAGACTCCACAAAGAAAGACCCCACAGTCCGGGAATTGAACCCGGACTGTGATGCAAGAGAGTTAACCACTAAGCCTCCGTGCTGTGAGTAAACAAATGTACACTGACAGTGTTCATTTAACACTGGACAGTTTACTGTGCACACATCCAGCCTCCAAGTAAGCCTTATTAGTTTATATTTCATGTAGTTGCTTCTCTCAAATTTTCTCTATTTTCTCTCGAAGCCATTGGCACAAAATAAAGAAATAATAAACTCACTTGTTTTTGTTTTTCTAAAGCAATAAATGACTGGTAAAATATACAAACTTAATAGCTGCTGCTTTTTATTGGTCTGGTCAGTTCAAATTCAAAATGTTAGCCCCGCCCACTTTGAGAAACCAAACGGCAAATAAAATGAAGAAGGGTTTTGTGAAAAGTGGAACTGTACTGCAGAAGATTATCTGGAGTAACAGATATTTATTCTGTAGAGGAAATAATTTGAAATATATTGTTATTACAAATGATACAGAATTTTGTATTTCATTTTTGTCATTTCATTTGTAATTTGAGAAATTTGTTTCTATTGTTAAATGTATTGCTAAATTATTTGCTACATTTACAACAGCTGAAACCTGGACTAAACCAAGACTCATGTTGGACTAATACTAAGAACTAAACCAGGTTTAAACCAGGACTAAGCAGTGTATAAACTTCATATTAAGCCTAAACCAGCATAGGACTAAAACCTCAAAAAAAAAAAAAAAAAAAAAAAAAAATCAGGACTAGAACCGCAGCTCATGAGACCAAAGCTCAGAGCGGAGCCTTAGCGGAACTAAACCAGGTCTAGAACTTGAACCAAGGACTAAGCCCACGACTAAAGAGGACTAACAGCTAATCCAGGTCTAAACCCAGGTCGCTGTAACCCAGTTCTTTTCTTTACCCAAAAATCAGAACAAAAATACAAAAACATGAATTTAAAACCTCATTCTCCTCTCTCTGCCACTTTACCAGATCTAGGAAAACTGTGAGCATTAACGTTAACGTTTATCAGCGATAATAAAGCTCTAAATACATTTTTACTTAAACTATCAGCTTTAGACGTGCTTTTAAAGGTAAAGCTTTCCCAGGAGTGATTTTAAAGCCAGGTTTGTTTTGTCTTAGCATCGAGCTAATATTAGCAGCTAACGGGGCTAGCTGGGAGTTAAGGCCTTTTACAGAAGTTCTTCTAAATTAAAACTGAGCCACTGGCGGCCGCCCTCTGTGCAGACAAACAGATTTCAATAAAAACATAAAGAACATTTACAAAAATACAGCGACAGCACCTCATTAAAAAAAATAAATAAAGAGGTAATTACCCCGCTGCCGGACGCCATCGTGTTTATTTTGTGTCGAAATACGACTGTCGTAAAAAATACTGCTTCCGGTTTTGAAAAGAGCCGAGCGGAAGTTTGAGGAGAAAATAATAATTATAACAAAAAACAACACATACCTAAAGACAATGAAAAGAAAAATGTTAAATTTCTGAAATGCATTAGTTTAAATCAATTATTATTTAATAATTTTAAATAAATTATTATTTAAACAAAAAGTAATAATCTTCGTAAAATTAAGGAGACAAAATACGACACAACGAATAAATGCATTAAAAATAAAAATAAAAAGTTATTCAAACAACACATTTAAACATTTAAACACACCAATAAAAATATATGATAAATAATTAAAAAAAAAAGCATAAAATGAAAAACAAGTGTTCACAGAAAAAAGAGAAGAAAAGATACATCTAAGTAACAGTATATGTGATGAATAAAAATGTACACAGTCTGAAAAGCAGACGTAAATTATTGCTTATAAACAAAAACATAATAATCAACGTAAAATGAATTAAACAAAATAAGACGGAAAAAAATAGGTTTAAAATAACTTCACCAATGGGGGGAAAACATGTTAAACATGTAAACGGAAAAAAAACTCGTATCACACCTTTAGAGCCCGGCCGTGCCGTGGCCCCGCCCCTTTGCACCTGCGGCTCATTTAAACCTGAGCAGGGGACACGATGGCGTTTGTCCGAGCGAAGACACGGCGCGGAGAATGTCCCACAGCAGCGACACGGCGGGTCTCAGCCCGCTGCTCTCCTCCTGGTAAGGACCCCGGACCCTTGTACAGACCTGGAGCCGGACACACAGGGACAGCCCCAACAGTGGGAGATAAAAAGGTCTAAAATGAGAAGAACACTTTACAAAAACACTCTGAAACTTCCTCTGAGTCCTTCTGAGAAATGGCTTCAGGACCGTTACAGGCGGAGTGCGCATGGGAAAAAGTAAAAATGCATAAAACTGTGACAGTGAACAGAGCCCAGCACAGATCCTTACAAATTCTGTTGTGCTGACACCTGGTTTAGTCCTGGTTTAGTCCTGGTTTAGTCCTGGTTTAGTCCTGGTTTAGTCCTGGTTTAGTCCTGGTTTAGATCTGGTCTTTTCCCTCCTGGGTTCTCCACAGTAAACCCTCAGCCTCCTGTAGTTAATTTGACACATTTTTACACTGGATGCCCTTCCTGGTGCAACCTTTTCCATTTACTGGGGCTGGGGACTGGCATAAAAAGTACACAGGCTTGTGGTCAAACTGTAAACTGACTGCTCCATCACTAACTTCTCTTCTGTGCGTTCAGTTTAAGTTTGAGCCCGCGCTCCGGTCAGGACCAGTTTAAACTGACTCCTGTCCGGCTACAGACGCTCACAAGGCACCGTACAATTTGTGCCGGTCCCAGGCCTGGATAAATGGAGAGGGTTGTGTCAGGATGAGCTGCGGTGACTCTAGCAGAGACCTGTGTGACTCTGCCTCTGTCTGAGCTCTGGGACAGGAGACAAAAGTGTCTTCCTCCAGTAAAGCACAAGATAATCATTCTCTCCTCTGTAGTTTCTGTCACAGCCCTGACTCGTGCCTGTGCGCTCAAGGCTGGTCCTGTCCGGTCCTGGGCCTGTCGGACCCGGTCCTGGGCCTGTCGGACCCGGTCCTGGGCCTGTCGGACCCGGTCCTGGGCCTGTCGGACCCGGTCCTGGGCCTGTCGGACCCGGTCCTGGGCCTGTCGGACCCGGTCCTGGGCCTGTCGGACCCGGTCCTGGGCCCGTCCTGCAGCTCCGCCCCTGAGCCCTGGCTGCTCCCCGGCTGCAGCTCCGTCTACGACAGTCTGGTCAGGTCAGGACTCGTTTCTTTCCTTCAGACAGATCCTGGACTCTGGATCTGAAGTTTGTCTTGTTTTTGTCTCTCTGCAGTAATGTGTCTCCGATCCCGTGTCCTCCGGCCGGCGGCCTGGGAACAGAACAGACCAACAAACCCAGACGGTAACTCTGAACTCTCGCCTCTGGCTAATGGGCTTCTGTAAATAAACCTCTTCAAGCCCAGTATTGGGACCCGTTAGAGATAACAATGTTCTAATGAGATTAGTTTTAATTAAACGCTACGAACTATGTTTTGAAATCTATCTCCTAATATAAAATAAGTTTCCCAGAACATGTGACCCATTTAACAGGAGATATTTAGGCCTCGTCTTTATCATTTAAAGGCTTTTAAATATTTAATGATTTATTAAATCCATTACATCATAATGCATTAGCCTAATTAATTTTTCTGAAGTAAAGTCCATAAATCTAATAAAATGTTAAAAGTCCTAAAACAAGTACTTTTCAGCTTAATTTGTGATCAGTGTTCAGGCTCAGCCCGACCTTAAACCTGCTCCAGTGACTGAGCGAGTCTCAGGATGAGCCTCATTTCATGGAGCGGCCTGGTTTTGGGCCGGGTTTTGGGCCAGGTTTGGGGCCAGGTTTGGGGCCGGGTTTTGGGCCGGGTTTTGGCCTGGTTTTGGGCAGGGTTTTGGGCCAGGTTTTGGGGCCAGGTTTGGGGCCGGGTTTTGGGCCGGGTTTTGGCCGGGTTTCGGGCCTGGTTTCGGGCCTGGTTTCGGGCCTGGTTTCGGGCCTGGTTTCGGGCCTGGTTTCGGGCCTGGTTTCGGGCCTGGTTTCGGGCCTGGTTTCGGGCCTGGTTTCGGGCCTGGTTTCGGGCCTGGTCTCGGCCGGGTCTCGGCCGGGTCTCGGCCGGGTCTCGGCCGGGTCTCGGCCTGGTCTCGGCCTGGTCTCGGCCTGGTCTCGGCCGGGTCTCGGCCGGGTCTCGGCCGGGTCTCGGCCTGGTCTCGGCCTGGTCTCGGCCGGGTCTCGGCCTCCAGTGTTCAGTATTTGAACTCTCCTTTAACTCTTCCTGATAATGTTGGATTAAAGCGGTTTGTGTCTCAGGCCTTCGATCTTGGAGCGCTGCATCCTCAGAGTGTCCACCAGCAGCGTGGGCGTGGGGACGGACGACCTGGACAGGAGGTCAGTGAACGCATCGTGCTACAAGTAAGAGAAAAGACAATCACAACAATGCTTTTTAGCTCCAATTTTAATAATTGTTTGAGCATTAGTGAGGTTTGGTGCGCCTGCCCTTTGTCGCAGCTGCTGTTATCAGTCTGAGGTCACCTGATCACTGTCATGTGAGGAATTCTTTACAACGTTACAATCCCATGTACAGTGCTAGGAATGTCACCATGAAAAGCTGTGTGACAGAACATTACTCATTTTAAGAGCGAGTGATCTTGATTACAAAGCTAAACTTCTGTAATGAAATGTTACAACCAGAAACAAGGACAGTAAACGCACCAGACCCCGAGCTGTGAAGCATCCATAATAAAATGTTAAAATATAATAATAATAATAATAATATAAAAATAAAAGGCCTATAACAAAATAAATATGTAATACATTTATGAATACTGTCCTTAATAATGGTGAACAGTTCAGTGTAGTTTGCTGCGGTGGAAAGTCACAGATGCATTGAGAATATAGATTGATGAATATGATGAATAGTAATCAGTGTAAACATGTATTTAATATTCCCTTTCACTTTACTGTCATAATCGTAAAAACACTGAGGTTTAAGCACAGTGGCTGCTGTGGTACAGTAACTTTTGTAATACCCCTGCAGGCCTCCTGGGGGGCGCTGTTTCCCTCGCCAGCCTGACCTGACCCACACTGAGACCAACGCCGCTGTCCTCAAACGCAGGCAGAAACAGATCCAGTACGGCAAGAACACCACAGGATACCAGAACTACCTCCGGCAGGTGCCCAGGTGAGGCTCTCACCTGCTCCTGGCTGCAGGCTGCCACAGAAAACTTATCTAATGGGCAATAATGCTTTTTTTTTTTGGTTTTTTTTATAATTGCAGTGATTAACGTCAGTCCTCATCATACACAGCAAAAATCATGCTGTTGATGAATTTAATCCCTTTTGTTCCAGTTTTTGTGATTAAAAGTTGATTTCAAATTGTGGCAAAAATCACAAAACGATTATTTAACTTTCTGTAAATGCTATTATTTCTTGTGTGTATTGTCAGAGCATTGGAGCGTCAAAAACTGGAAGCCATTTTTTTAATTAGATTTTAAATTTTTATTTAGTTGCAGATAAAACATTTGTAAAATTATATTGCAATGACTGTTTTATAAAAATGTCATTTGAATGGGAGTCAATGGCACTAAAAATCTAAAAGGGGTGAAGGTGGAGCTTCTTACAATGCTGTCTAAAAAAAAAAATCAATCTGAAAATTCATCCCAAAATCTATGCCGTTTGAATCAACACAGCAAAAATTCAAAAGTCTTAGGGGTCCAGAGGAGGTTTAAGCGGGTCCAGAGAGGAGGTTTAAGCGGGTCCAGAGAGGAGGTTTAAGCGGGTCCAGAGAGGAGGTTTAAGCGGGTCCAGAGAGGAGGTTTAAGCGGGTCCAGAGAGGAGGTTTAAGCGGGTCCAGAGAGGAGGTTTAAGCGGGTCCAGAGAGGAGGTTTAAGCGGGTCCAGAGAGGAGGTTTAAGCGGGTCCAGAGAGGAGGTTTAAGCGGGTCCAGAGAGGAGGTTGAAGCGGGTCCAGAGAGGAGGTTGAAGCGGGTCCAGAGAGGAGGTTGAAGCGGGTCCAGAGGGGAGGTTGAAGCGGGTCCAGAGGGGAGGTTGAAGCGGGTCCAGAGGGGAGGTTGAAGCGGGTCCAGAGGGGAGGTTGAAGCGGGTCCAGAGGGGAGGTTGAAGCGGGTCCAGAGGGGAGGTTGAAGCGGGTCCAGAGGGGAGGTTGAAGCGGGTCCAGAGGGGAGGTTGAAGCGGGTCCAGAGGGGAGGTTGAAGCGGGTCCAGAGGGGAGGTTGAAGCGGGTCCAGAGGGGAGGTTGAAGCGGGTCCAGAGGGGAGGTTGAAGCGGGTCCAGAGGGGAGGTTGAAGCGGGTCCAGAGGGGAGGTTGAAGCGGGTCCAGAGGGGAGGTTGAAGCGGGTCCAGAGGGGAGGTTGAAGCGGGTCCAGAGGGGAGGTTGAAGCGGGTCCAGAGGGGAGGTTGAAGCGGGTCCAGAGGGGAGGTTGAAGCGGGTCCAGAGGGGAGGTTGAAGCGGGTCCAGAGGGGAGGTTGAAGCGGGTCCAGAGGGGAGGTTGAAGCGGGTCCAGAGGGGAGGTTGAAGCGGGTCCAGAGGGGAGGTTGAAGCGGGTCCAGAGGGGAGGTTGAAGCGGGTCCAGAGGGGAGGTTGAAGCGGGTCCAGAGGGGAGGTTGAAGCGGGTCCAGAGGGGAGGTTGAAGCGGGTCCAGAGGAGGTCCAGAGGATGCAGGGGATTGGTGATAAACCGTAACGTTCTGTGCTCTGTCCTCAGACACATGCGGGACCTGAAGCTGCACCCGTCCACTCCGAACAAATACAGGAAGTACAGCCGCAGGTCCTGGGACATGCAGGTGCGGCTGTGGAGGAGGGCCCTGCACCTCTGGGACCCCCCCACAGAGGGCCCTCAGGGCGAGGAGCACGACCCCGTGGACCAGCTGTGAGTCTCACAGTAACGCACCGAGCTACAGCGCTGCAGTGGCTCAGTAGCTCAGTAGGTAGAGCAGGGGGCCCACTGACCACAAGCTTTTACAGCTACTGCTGCTGTTCTAATGATGCGTTCACACCCAACACGAATCGCTCGTCGTGTTCCCGGTGTTCCCGGTGTTCCCGGTGTTCCCGGTGTTCCCGGTGTTCCCGGTGTTCCCTCGTCTAAACACGGAGGAGTCTTTGTCAGGGTCATGGTTCTGTTTCAGGACTAATTCCTACTGAGGAATTAGGTTTGATCACCTGTGTCCTGTGTCCCTGAGAGGACATGTCCCCAGGACACTGCTGCTGTATTTAAGCTCTCAGCCCCAGCAGCAGAGACAGGAGGAGTTATTTCTGTACAATAGTGCTCTCTAGTGGTTTCAGTGAGGTATAGGCAGTAGCAGAGAGCAGTAACTGCCACCGAGCTCAGCTCAGGTTAAATTAAGATCCACTTTATATCATGTCACTGTCTTTATAAAAGTAGCAGCGCTGCTGTTGGCCTCCAGGTTCATGTGACTGTTTTAAACGATCTCTGCTTCCTTTGTCCCATGTCTCTTGAAGAGCAGGATCCTCGTTGGTTAACGCACCACAAATATTTGCCAAAGTTCAGATTTTTCACCTCGAGTGTTTCGGGCGTAGACGCTTGATTCACGCCACAGGACGTCTGAACGCGTTTACTTTAACTTAACGTAAACCAGACGCCTCATGCACATTCAATGTGAAGACACTTCACCCCTTGCCTGTGTGTGGGTGTGTGTGTCTGTGTGTGTGGGTGTCGGTGTGTGTGGGTGTCGGTCTGTGTGTGTGGGTGTGTGTGTCTGTGTGTGTGGGTGTCGGTCTGTGTGTGTGGGTGTCGGTCTGTGTGTGTGGGTGTCGGTCTGTGTGTGTGGGTGTCGGTCTGTGTGTGTGGGTGTCGGTCTGTGTCTGTGTGGGTGTCGGTCTGTGTCTGTGTGGGTGTCGGTCTGTGTCTGTGTGGGTGTCGGTCTGTGTCTGTGTGGGTGTCGACGAGACTGTAGGCACAAAATGGCAGCCACACCTGTCAGTCTGTCCCAGGGCAGCTATGGCTACAGAACAGGGCTGTCGTAATAATCAGCTGATGGAAACACTAACAATGGTTCTGCTGTAGAGAAAAGGTACAGCGCTGGGGCAAATTAAGCTGAAAATGAAGCAACTGTTTTTAGTTTAAAAAAGCCACTTTTTATGATCATGACTTTGATTAAAAACAGCTCTTCATTAAATTCAAACTCGATGACGGCTGATGTCATGAACAGTCGATGAAAGATGAAACTGTGGCAGAAAGAATGGACTCATGAAGACTTGAGTGTCTAGAAAAGTGCTGTAGAAGATTAATGCATTATCTGAGTATTATAATTTGGCATGGGTTTTACACCAGATGCCCTCCCGACACTCTGTATCTCTGACCTCTGCTCCACAGTAATAACAATGTAATAACCATTCCTGATGTAAATGTGACTGTGTGCAGGGAGAGGCAGCTGGCGAGGATGACCTCTGACCTCAGTGACGACGATGGGGACAGGCGGGTGACCTCTGACCCCAGCCGGGACAGGCGGGTGACCTCTGACCCCAGCCGGGACAGGCGGGTGACCTCTGACCCCAGCCGGGACAGGCGGGTGACCTCTGACCCCAGCCGGGACAGGCGGGTGACCTCTGACCCCAGCCGGGACAGGCGGGTGACCTCTGACCCCAGCCGGGACAGGCGGGTGACCTCTGACCCCTGCCGGGACAGGCGGGTGACCTCTGACCCCTGCCGGGACAGGCGGGTGACCTCTGACCCCTGCCGGGACAGGCGGGTGACCTCTGACCCCTGCAGGGACAGGCGGGTGACCTCTGACCCCTGCAGGGACAGACAGAGAGAGGAAGAGACTGTGGTTTCGTGCAGCTCCTCTGTCTGTGCGCAGTCCGGCTCCTGGACCGTCCCTCGGTCACCGGTAACACTCTGTACTCAAACTGACTCTGTACTCTGCTTCCATAAACCTCCTCTCTGCTCTTCCTCTGCGCCTCCAGCTCTGACCTCATGACCTCTGACCTCAGCCTCATCACTGTCCCTCCTCTGGACCTTTATATCCACTAACTACTAACCTCTGCTCCTCTGGCTCCTCTGTCTCGTCCCCCCTCACCTGTCTCTGTCCCCTCGTCCCCCCTCACCTGTCTCTGTCCCCTCGTCCCTCCCCTCACCTGTCTCTGTCCCCTCGTCCCTGTCCCCTCACCTGTCTCTGTCCCCTCGTCCCTGTCCCCTCACCTGTCTCTGTCCCCTCGTCCCTGTCCCCTCACCTGTCTCTGTCCCCTCGTCCCTGTCCCCTCACCTGTCTCTGTCCCCTCGTCCCTGTCCCCTCACCTGTCTCTGTCCCCTCGTCCCTGTCCCCTCACCTGTCTCTGTCCCCTCGTCCCTGTCCCCTCACCTGTCTCTGTCCCCTCGTCCCTGTCCCCTCACCTGTCTCTGTCCCCTCGTCCCTGTCCCCTCACCTGTCTCTGTCCCCTCACCTGTCTCTGTCCCCTCACCTGTCTCTGTCCCCTCACCTGTCTCTGTCCCCTCACCTGTCTCTGTCCCCTCACCTGTCTCTGTCCCCTCACCTGTCTCTGTCCCCTCACCTGTCTCTGTCCCCTCACCTGTCTCTGTCCCCTCACCTGTCTCTGTCCCCTCACCTGTCCTCTGTCCCCTCACCTGTCTCTGTCCCCTCACCTGTCTGATGGTCTGTGTTTTAGGAGTGCCGCCCGCCCTCCTGCTCTCCCCCCGGCCTCAGCTGCTCCCTCGTGAGTCAGCTGACCTCCAACGATCACGTGACCGAGTGGCTCTACCTCCTGCTCGAGGCCAACCGCGCCAGAGGTCAGTGAACACAGCGCCACACGAGTCCACACACCTAAAAGTTGGTGGTTTGATCCTTGCTATGCCACTGTGTCCTTGGGCACGACACTTCCCCCCCGCCTTGTATGAATGCGTTCATGTTTTTGTGTGGTGGTGGTCAGAGAGACTGTAGACTGTAGACTGAGGAGTGAAGGAAGAATCCACCACAGAAACTTCTGAGTGTTTAGGAATGTGTGCTGTGGTGATCCAAAGCCTGTTTCTAAGACAGGATAACATACGGGATTTCAGGAAAATTACTGTTAATGGAAGGAAAAAAAGTTACGAATGCATATATCAGTGTTAGGGATGTAAAAATATCGTTGTGTACGTTGGCAGTATCGAATGATGAACTCCCAGCACTGTTTTGTTGCAGCAGAATGGTTAAAAAAAAGCTGAGGGAACTACAAAGACCATGATCCTTTTCAGTGTAGCCATCATGACATTACTGTTATTAAACACTTATCTTTTTTTTTTTTTAAATATCACAAAAATGAATGCACTGTAGGCTCATTTAGTATCGTGAGCATTTCTACAACACTGATCCCCTCCACAATATTACAGTAACTCTCATCCAGGGGAATTACATCACAACAAAAGGTTAAAAAGCAGTCATTTGGACTTGGTTTTTAAAGTTGAAGATGTTTCTCCTCTGATCCTGAGAGGTTTTCTCAGTTCTGAAGCTGAACTGGTGAGAGCTGCTTTATCTGCTGCTAGGAAGGAAGGAGTTAGACCTGAAACTAACTTCTATTGGTTCAGGAGACTATGAAGAGCCTGAGTGGTTTCGGGTCATTAGGAGTCCTTTGTCCTCAGCTGGAGTGAGTGGCAGAGTGGTTAACCCTCCCCAGCCTCAGCTCCTTCAGATGTAAATGACCTGAGTGAAACTGGTTTGTTTTGTTTGGGTTTCAGGAGACTGTTGTAGACAGAAGGAAGGTTGGATCTGAGCACACTGTTTCTGTTTAGAGAAGGTTTATCTTTTTTGACAGATTGCTTCTTTCACTCCTCGCTCAGACGTCCTCTCTCTCCGGCTAAGACTCAGACCTCACTGTCCTCAAAGCAGTGGTCGGTGTCCTTCAGGTGAAGGTGTAGCATATAAACCAGCGCTTACCAGTTCAATTTCAGAATTGAGAAAACTTCTTGGATGTCAAAGTCCAGATGCTTTTTAACCTTTTGTTGCAAATATTACAATAAAATATTGTGATATTAATAACAATACTATAACATAAAGCTGTATCATGAGATTAATGACATATTGTATGAATAATAATACTGTACCGTGAGATAAATATAAATGTACTGTATCATGAGAATAATTAACACCATACTGTGAGTCAGGGGCGTAACATCAGGCAGTGCAGCCAGTGTAACTGCACTGGGCCCCTGGGGGTTTAGGGGCCCATCAGAGTGGGTCCATGTTCAGCTCAAGTCTGTGTTAAAAATATTCATAATAATTAGGAGCAGCATATAACTCTGTTGCAGAACAGAGTTTTTAATATAAATTAAATTTTAAATACTGTTAAATAAAAAAATCATTTTAGATGAATACGCAAATTGTAATAAACATGGTTTCACAAAATTGTCCCTAAATATTGATGTTTTTTTAGTGTGTGTATATAAAAATCCAGTGAACACTGACTTTTTATAAATTAAAAAACTTCAGGATGAACCTGAAGCACTATGCAGTTCATAACTTTAGGGCCCATTCTGAAATGCTGCACTGGGGCCCCACATTGAGTTACGCCACTTCTTAAGCTCACGGTGCAGTAATGCATTAATAATCTCACTATTGTTGAGATTAATGACGTCATACTGCGTTGAGATTCATAATGTAACACTGTACCACGAGAGAAATATAATCTTGTACTGTGAGATTTGGCTTTTGTTGGCCCTAAAAACAAGTCTGCAAGTGTTCAAACCCTGTACTTTTCCTCAGGTCTGAGTTATAATTCCTTTTTTTTCTTTTTGTTTCCCCTCCAGAGCTGGGCACTGACGACCAGCGGGTCCCGGTGGTGTCGGACCATTTCCTGTGGAACCCGTACTAGCCCCGCACTTCTATGGCACGCCTACGAACATCTGAGCGAGCCACTGACGCCTTTTAAACCTTCTCCTGGTCTTTAGCAGCGACCAAAACCCCCACCCGTCTATTTTTACCATGAATTTCTTTAGGAAAGTCCTGCATGAGACTGCTGTACTGACGTTCTCTTGTGGGTAAAACCGGTCTTTCTCTTTAAATGTCGCGGCGGAGCATTAATTCCTCACGCGTTCTCCTTCTTTGAGCACTTGGTCACGTTGTCGGAGCGTTGCTTTTCCCGCACACATGGAAGCGCTGCTGTTTTGTTAATAGTCACGTTCTGTGTAGTTTGAAGTCACCTAAAGCCTTTATACAGGCTACTGCCCCGCCCACCTGCACCGATGCTCCGCCCACTGCTCCGTCGGGCTACGTTTTTTCTCAAAAACTCGTCCGAGGAGGAAACGGAGGGCTGCTTCTGTCACTCCCGTTTCTTGTGACTTTACTTTTTTACTACTTTATTTTTTTTGTGTGTGTTTGTTTTGCGGCGCTCGAAATGTGGACGAGCACCAGCTGCAGAATGTGAAATTATTAATAAAGATATAAATAAAGTGTTAATAAAGCTTCAACTCTGTGTTTTGTAAAGTCTTCCCGAGCTGCCCGCTATGGTCTGGTTTTCAGTAAAAATATTAGAAACTGACTTAGGCCGGGAGCCATACCTTGGGCCATGAAGAGTTTAAAACATTTTGTTCCAACTCGACCGATTTGGTACCAGTACACCAAAACGCACCTTACTACAGTTGCATACAGAGTCAGAGTAAGGACATTCAAAACAAAAATGCTGACATAACATTATAGGGCTTTGTATTTTTCTATTTCTAAATAAATGGTATTAAAAATTAAACAATTTATCTGCAAAAAATGTAAAACAATTGCCACCTCATTGCCAAATTCTTTTCAGACTGTTAAATTATGACTGTCTTTGGAATTACTGTCTGGATGTAAATGGAGAACTTCCCCAGTTAATGAGCTACAGATTAAGCCCAAGATGAGCTCTGTATCTTAAACAGATCTCCTGCTGTAGCAGAAAACTGCACTGAAGGAAAAAAGAAACGCACCACTGCTTTTTTACCACATTTTTGTTTGGTTACTTATTTTTGATGGAAATATTCCATGTGCACATCAACCATAAACCCGTCCCTGATATTCAGACCCAATTAATCAATGCTTATGACAGTTTCAATAACAATAACATGACCAAACAATAATAATGCAGCAGTTGTGACATGTGGTCGACCAGATCTGGGACGGTCATTGGAGGATCCAGTGGTGTGGAAACGCTCAGCGAGGCGTACAACAGTAGAGTGATGGACTCCAAACTCCTGGCTACAGCCGTGTGCTCCTTCAGCTTGAAGCAGGCCAATGGCTGCCAATCTCTCTCTGGTTGCAGGAGTCGTGGCATTGGGAACAAATGTGCTTTTTTTTCCATTTTGGTGTCTTTTTATAGGGAATGGTTGTGCACAATTGAGGACAGGTCCAATTCATCTCTGAGTTTTCCTCATGACCCAGACATAGGTGATTAATACAAAAATACAGTTGTTATTGCTCATCAAAATCAATCAACCAGAACCAGGAAAACAGTCATTTCATTTTGACTCAGAATAGAACTAAACTCATTGTAGTCTCTCATTTTTCACTGGCTGCAATATTTTTTGACAAATTGAGAAAATGAAAGTGGTGCGTCTCTTTTTTCCTTGATGTGTATATTCCATACTCCCAGACCGAGCATAGAATTCTCATTCATTTGCCTAGAGACCATTCCAGAAAAAAAAAGTTTCAGGGGAAAAAATTACACACAATTTTTTGGGGTTTGCTTCAAACTCTGCACAGCTGATGTCCATAAACTGGATATGTCAGTAAAATTTTACTGAGAAGCATAAATTCTATTTCAGGAAACCAACTTCTTCCAGCTGCACATAAACTTTACTGTGAAAGATGTCAACAACATCTGCACAAAACCTCTTCTGTTGGGAGCTGTTACTTGGATTAGGAGTGTGTCGCCCCCTGCTGGCAACGCTGGGGACTGGACAAAGCATAAAATGGTTATTTAGCACAGCTGTTAGCGACATGATGCTAACAGATTTGTGAGCTGATGCTTGGTAGTGACGGAGGTTTAAGGCTGAATCAGAACGAGTCCGGTGACGGTGTCTGGGCTTTAGAAACGCGCAGGAGCACTTCCTGGTTTCATGAGTCTACGTAGAGCTGTGAGACCCAGCGTTTTCAGCTCTGGAGAAGGGCAGCACCTCAGCAGTACAGGATTACTCAGACAGAATACTACTGCAGCTCTGTTTCTGAGGAGGAGACCTCATTAGAACTGGGTTAAAGAGAGGAACAGGACAGATTTTGATCATTTTAGAGCTACTTTAAGTATAAGTTATCTCTGAAGACTGAAGTAGTTGGTGCAGGGTGAATAAAGTCCCCTGCAGCGCCCCTTGGTGTATCTTGTAAGAATGGGAGCACCGACCCGCTGTCCCTGAAGTCTCAGGTCTGATCCTGGTTCAGACACAACAATAACCCAGAGAGGGGTTTATTTCTTAGATGTTTGTCCAGATACAAGGAGGAGAAAACCAGAGTCAGAGTTCTTTGTTACATATGATATTAATTTTCTTCCACTTATTCCCGTTAGGGGTCGCGGGTGACTGGAGCCTAGCCCAGTAACTTTGGGCCGTAGGCGGGGCCCAGCCTGGACAGGGGCAGCTTGGCCCAGGGCTGACACTGAGACACACAACCATTCACTCTCACATTCATTCACTTGGGGAGGGCCTGCAGACTCCGCCCAGAGAGTTCGTGTGGTGGTGTGTTGGTCGGCCTGGGACCTCCTTGCTGGGAGGCGAGAGCGCTAACCACTCTGCCACCATGCAGGCTTGCAGGCTGGTAAAAAAGACAGAGCAGCCAAATATAAAAGTGTAAGTTACAAAGGGAGATCTGTGGTCTGTGTGTTTAAAGGTAAATGCAAAGACACTTGAATGTAATGCAATACAATGTTTTATTTTCAAAAACAGTAAATCCACAACATTGCAAAAATAAGGATTAAATTAAATGAGACTTAACTCTGTCTTTAAAAACATCAGCAAGTAAAATATTTACCTTTCAAACATTATTACATTCTATATCTGGGGCCTTGACGTTTGGAGACACTTCTGTGGTGTGACACAACTTTAAATACAAATACAAAAAATATAAAATAATTTCAATTTCAATTCTATTTTGTGAAAAACCCAGCTGTCACTCTGCAGGACACCAAACAGACAAACGTTAACAGTTTCTCAGAAAATGAGGATTTTACTAAAATGAATAAGCTCCAGAGTCTGCTCTGGAAACGACAGACGGCTCCTGAGATTTGGTTTAAAAACCTGAGCTTTCAGCTCACACTGCAGGACGCCAGTTTGATACAAGATTAAACTGATTTTAATTATTATTGTAAAATAATTTACAATAAAAATGAAGGTGCAGTTATAACACTTAAGTGTTATAAAAATATGCAACACAATAGTGACTTACTTTAGAAATATTTGTATTCTGTATTTTGAAAGTACAGTTACACTGCAGGACAATTTTTAGCTTATTATTAAAATACAAATAACACACAGCATCATATAAAACTTTGAATATGGTACAGTATTGTATGGAGGGGAAAAAACACCTAGTGTTGTGGAAATGTTATTAGTTTGTATAAATGAGTGAGGAAGAAATAATAGGTCTTGAGTCAAACAGTTGTCTTTGTGGCTTTTATTCTTTTGCAAAAGAAAGAGCGAAGAAGAGAAGAGTGTAGGTCAGAAAAGCTCCGAGTGGGAAATCCCACACTGGAGTTTTATACAAAACAAACACCAAGCACAGAAACAATATGAAACCATGACAAATGGAAAAGTACTGAACACTGTGTGATGGGATGAAAATGAATGAATATTTTTGTGCATGACATTAGCAAATTTTTTCAATTGATTACAACAAAAGTTGGCTCATGTCAAGTTCCCATACATTGTAATAATAAATGTAAAATTCACAAAACAGCAAAATGAAAAGAAGGAAAAAATGAAGATTACAGAAATCCATCACAGTTCATTCACTGCAGTCTATGATAATCATTTGATGAGTTGATTATATTTTCATGTGTATGATTTTGTATTATAGAATCTTTGCAAACTTAACAATAATCACAATGTTTCTGCATTTGTAATAATAATAGTAGTAGTGGTCATGAACAAAACAAACAAACAAAAAATCAAATATGAAATTTCATTCTCTGTATATTGCAAATTTTCTTTTTTATGCCTTCCACATTGAATCCTCTGCATCCTCTCACACCGACCTCCCACATACCCACTGAAAACATCTCCTCCTCTCTCCTCTCTCCTCTCTCCTCTCTGCTCCTCCTCTCTCCTCCTCTCTCCTCTCTGCTCCTCCTCTCTGCTCCTGGAGTTTAATGTTGGTGTCTGTGTGGAAGTGTCCATGGGCTCTGGGCCCAGTATCATCTCCAGGTGTCTGTTACCTTTGACTCCTCCCTGATTACTGCCAGAATATCTTCAGCGTTCCTATTTTTAAGATTAGTCACAAATTTGTCAAAAATCAAAAGAACAGGGTGAGCTATTTCTATTACACTTTCTGTTTCTTTTACTGGAAACCCATACACAAACCCGGCAGAGTGCAGTCCGAACACTCTGCACTCTGCATCGAACACCGGAGAACCAGAGGAGCCGTGGTACATGAAGGTGTGGTAGGACGCCACAAGGTCTGCCAGGTCTGATGATGGTGACAGGATTTTCTCTATGCCTTGGTCTCTGAGTCGCTGACTGACTGACACGAGTGTTATCCAGTTATCCTTAAACCTCTCTAAATGCCTGTCTACCTCTTGGGTCCTCTGCTCCTTCTCGATAATACAAGTGGGATCAGTTTTTTTCACCTCTCCGTCTGGATGGCCAATGATGCAAGCTTCTCCGCGCTCTGGCATCTCAGTGAACCGTCTCATGAGCCCTGGTGGCACCTCTTTTTCATCCTGTTCACTCAACTCAAGCTCAAGAATCGCATAATCTATCTCTGTGTCAAAGTCAATCATTGTGTTTTTAACTGGAACGTAAATGTAAATGTTATCCAGGTTTGGATTTTCATAATTAAACAGAGCTTGAATGTTGTCAATAGAAAATGTCTTGAACAAATGTGCATTAGTGAGGATGAAGTGTTTAAAGAGCACAAAAGCAGATCCCTCAGTAGTGTCTCCAACTCTTAGTTTGCAGACTGACTTGCCCAGTTTAAGCAACTTTTCAAGTCGGAAGACATCACTGAACGACTGCTGTGCTTTTCCAAAGTCTACTTTCTCAAGTGTTTCCTGAAAAGTGTTACCAGGAAATCTGCTCAACATTTTTTGCTTAAGATCAGGAAACTGATCTCGCAGTATTCTAGAAATCTCTTCGACCTCAGCACTGCTCTCCTCTGCTGGTGTTGTTTTTGCTTCTTTCAGAATGTCACTGACACGAACTGCCCTTGGTTCAGCTAAGGCTTTCAGATGGGCTTTATTTGGAGTTGGTCCATCATCTTTTGTTTTTTCAAGACAAATCCTGAATGTTTTACCTTCATGTCTATCTACTTCATCATCAGCGTGCACATACAAATTATCCTTTGTAACATCTTCAAGTTTAAAATCACCTAGATCAATGAAGCGCCCATCACGTTCAATAGCTTCTCTGACAGTCATTTCTTTTGTTCCATAAACACACAGCTTTGAAAACTTCTTACTGACACCACTCCTATAAAGTTTTTTTGTCTCTGTATTGAGCCCTCCTTTTGTCTCAATGTACAAGCAGGAATAGCGCTCACGTGAAGACACTGTATAGTCAAATTTATCTTTCTCTGTCACTTCTACCTGTTCATTTTTAAGACTCAGTGTCACCAGTTCTCCATCTTTCAGGCAGATGCATGGGAAATGTGTGGCTATGGCTGTTTCCATACTTGCTTCACCAATTTGGAGTGTGATGTTTTCATCTTCACACTTAATTTCCTCCTTGGATTGGATGGCCTGCAGCACGGTTTGTGGATGATCACAGTGGATTTCATATTTCTTGTTTTTGTATTTTAAAAATAAATTATGTTCTTCATGTTCCTCCTGTAAGAAAAACAGATTAGATTATTGTAAAGTCTCACATTGACAAATTTTACCATATCTTGCAATGGTAAACCCCTGGATTATATCTTTCTTTCCCCATTTGTGACTTTTCATGAAACCAAAGAAACACTCACTGAAACACACGCCTTGGATTAACATTCAACATCTAATAGAATGCCTTAGTTAATTGTTTTATTAGTTTTTTTATGACCTGTCTGCTGCTTATGTCACAAAAAAACACAACAGTTTTTGAAGTATTAGTCTCAGAGCCAGTCTCTATTCGCCTGCAGGTGGAGAAAACTGAATAATAGCTCTACTCTGATTTTAAGAGGAGTTTAAACTGCTGTAAACCTGGGACTCTGTCTGGGGTCTTTCTGATTTCTCTCAAGCAGAGTGGAGCCGCTGTAGTACTACTGCTGCATGTATACACCGTACTGTGAGTAAACTGCAGAGGAGTTCAACTGGACTCAGGTCACATTAGTCCTGTGTTTAGAGACTTACACATTTATAGACCAGAAGACACTATTATGGTCCCTCCACCATGTTTTGTTCTAGTCCCTTGTGTTTAAAGTGAAAGTCTGACTGCTGCAGCTTAGATGCGTTTATGGAGTTGTGGGAGACGCATTCATCGTACAGGGAAGGCTTTTTCTAACTGTGTTCAGTTGTTTTCAGTAAAGTGATGGCATTTATATTTATTGGTAAAATTGATTACAGTGTAAATTATCCTCTTTTTTTTAGCTTTTAGTGCTACAAATTTTTAGCACTGCTGCTCCACCAGCGCACATGAACCCCTCATGAAGACAGTGGTCTCAGTATTCTGGCTCTCTGCTCTGCAGACCGAGACAAGAGAGGTCTGACCAGTTCTCTGAAGAAATCAGACTAAAGATGGAAAACTAGCACAGTCAGAGTATGGTCTGCATATGAGTGACTGAGAGAGATTTTTATTTATTTTTATTTAACCTTTATTTTGCC
Organism: Bostrychus sinensis; assembly: GCA_020698575.1. Lineage (NCBI taxonomy): Eukaryota > Metazoa > Chordata > Actinopteri > Gobiiformes > Eleotridae > Bostrychus > Bostrychus sinensis. The sequence goes on along the minus strand of CM036244.1, from coordinate 22,176 downwards.
AGGAGGTCCCTTAAGATAAAATCTCTTTTTTGAGGCACACCAGTAACAGTTACAAAAGAGAAACAAAATACAATAATACAAACAGTCAACCTTATAAAATCCTTAAAATCCAGCTCAAGAATAACAAGTACACTTTCATTTAGACAGAAGAGATGTGACATGTCAATCCCAGTGGGACTGTTGTTTTTTATTCTAATAGTTTCTTGTGAATAGTTTTTGGAAGTAATGCTATATAATTGTGCAGGTAATATAAATGGTAAGATGTTTAAAGAGAGGTAAAGATATAAGATTAGATAAAAGTTTATTTTATCTACAGACCCTACTGTGGCCTTCTGGGTCCTTTAGGGAAGTGTTTCAGCTGAATGAAAACAACCTCTAAAAAAGATGTTTTAATAAACACTGACCCTTTCTAAAAGGTCTAATCTAAAAGTGGACTTTGCAAACCAAGAATACTGACCTTTGGTCTACTGTCATCCTCTGACTTTATCTTGAGCTGCTCATTGAAATCCTGTGACAGCACAGTCAAGTTGTTCACCTTTTTGAAAAGAAGAAAGTCATTAACAACATCAGAACATAATATCCAGAATGCTCCATGATGGAAATTAAGTCACCTCAGGTTTGGAGCCTCCCTCAGCCATTTTTCTCTCCTGAAACATATAAATCTGTTAGAAACACACAAAACATATTGTAGGAGCCATTGACAGTTAAAATAGAAATACCTAAGGATTCCTCTAGGTGTCACTGTTTGTCCAGGTTTGGTGTATAAAGGTGGGAACATTTGTCTCGTGTATGGTTGCTAGATTTTTGTTGACCACTACCTGGCTACACTGTTAGAAACTGTAATGTACGGTATGGATTTTATTGTTGATATGGAATTAATGAAGCACTGCTTGGACTGTTTTAATACCTTTTGTAAGAAATAAAGAAGAATGAATTGAACTGCCTCAGATGGATTTATGTATCCTTTACTATGTTCATTACAACCAGTGAGCTAGCGCGTCCGCTAATACATTCCGTCTTTGCTACAGGAGCAGCTAATTTGAGTTAGCTGCTACACATATTTACTTAGATTATATTTTTAGGCCCGAGCCCCAAGGGTGGCGCAGGGCCTATTGTGTCTGCACAGCAGTGCGCAAAGCGCACTGCCCAAAAGTGCGCGAAGCGCACAAAAACAAAGCGCGAAGCGCTTTGCCATGTACACACTCATGGCAACAAGTACTACACAAACACAAATACCTCAGGTATGGACGCCACATACTTGTTTTTGCTCAGAATCAATGGAAGTAAGTGGGCGAAGCCCACTCATAAGTGCGCGAAGCGCACAAAAACAAAGCGCGAAGCGCTTTCCCATGTACACACTCATGGCATCCAGTCCTATACAATCATATATACCTCAGGTATGGAAGCCACATACTTGTATTGGCTGAAAATGAATGGAAGTCAATAGGCGATGTCCACTCGTAGGTCAATGACGAGCACGTAAGCGCTCGTCATTGACATTTCACCCTACGGTCACGTGGGGGACCTCGAGAGCTTTCCGAAAATATATAATTTGTGGGTATAATGTAAACGGATATATTGTTTTTGCTAAAATTATTATTATTTTTATTATTATTCTTTCTTTATTTTTCTTCTGCGCAAGGATCGCTAATTTGACCCCCTGAACATTTATGAAAACTCACCAAATTTTGCCCAAAATTCACACGTGCGTGAAAATTTTTTTTAATATAGGTGCCATACAGAACATCACAAAAGTGGCGCGACAGCGCCCCCTGGAAAAATGAAAATACATTGCGCCAATGGGAGTCGGCCAAGCGTAAAGTTTGTCGTAGACCCACCAAATTTGGGACACACATTGCTGAGGTGGAGCCAAAAAAAAAATATTATTATGGCCACGCCCCCTGACTAACCAGAAGTCGGTAATCTTGGATTGAAATCTGCGAAGTGCTGAGTCAGCAATTTTGCACGCGTCGTACTTTTTCTATCTCCTCCTTGGGCATTTAACCTAATTAGCTCAAAATGGCTCTATATCATCTACAGAAGTGGGGCATTAAAAGTTATCCAAATTCTTCGCAAAAGTTTTACGGTTTTTGTGCGGCGCAGTGCCAAAATTTACGAAAAAAATTTCAATTTCGCCATACTTGCAATTTGCTACAATTTGTACATATTAACTCCAATTTGGCTCAAATTTTAAACACTCATAAACCCTCCAAGCCTAAACCCATTAAATAAGAAAGAATGAAATTTGGCACGATAGCGCCCCCTACAGAATGAGACAAATATTTATATGGTCAGTAAAAAATTTAGTTTTTGAAAAATTTACGAAACTTGGCAGAAAAATACTTTATGTGACGCCGATCACAAAAGCCAATGAGACCCATGTCATATTTTATACTGTGTTGTCATGGCGATGACTGAAACCTGCCATTTTATTCCAATGGGACTGAAACAAAAATTTCTATGGACAGAAAAAATAATACTTGAATGAAAATTTGTCAAATTCGGCACAAATATTCTTGATGTCATCCTGATCAAAAATTCCAATGGTACCCAAGTCGTATTTCATTCGGTGTTGCCATGGCGATGGTCGAATTCTGCCATTTTATTCCAATGGCAATTACATTCAATGCAGTTCTATGGAGTATTAGGACACTTTTTGCCGTTTTTTTATCAAAAGGTACCAACAAAAAATTTGGCAAAATGGTTTCTCCTCTGCTCCAGCTCCGGTTGCGGCCGGCGAGGGCCTACCAATGCCGCTTGCGGCTTTAATTCATTTTATATTTGCACTAACAGGGCCCGTCCCAGTAATACGTGTGGGTGTTTCCTGTTCAACTTGTTTGTAAAGAAGAGGACTATTTGTAGAATATTTGGAGGTGATTGGATGAAGCTCCAGCGAGTGCCCGCCTCCATGATCTGCTTTACCCAATCACAGATATGAGTCATAAGACGTACGTGTAAACTGCTATAGTAATTCTAAAACCCACCCACTCACAGCACTACTGCCATACCTCTGTAAACCACCAGATATAGTTTAACCGGACAACCTCATTGTTATCTGATCCCACTAAGCTTGCTGTTAGTTTATATTGTGAGTTTCTCGTCTTATCTCAGTCTCAATACCTAAAATTTAGGATCTTACTTTAGTCACAGTATTAAAGTCATGAGAGCCATATTGGTTTTAAAGTTACACTGTGTAACTTTTCTCCTAAATATGTGGGGCATACTGACTTGTTTTTGTGATTTGTTGAGCGATTATAAGGCCTGAGGTGCGATCTGTTGCTCCTGAGCGGGGCTTCTGTACTGAGAAACCGCCCTCGCAACTTGGCCGGGAGCGCTCCGCTGTTGAGGAAGAGTCACGTGACAGGGAACGACTTGAGGCGCAGTATAACCAGGAAGCTACTTTTAGCATTGTTATTTTCGCCAGTTCGTCAGGGCCGAAGGACACAAGAAGATGAAGACAATGTCGGACGAGGCAAGAAAAAGAAAATGTGAAAGGGACCGCACCAGATCGCAGACAAGAGTCAACATCGGACAGACTTTTGCTCGCTGGCGTCAGATGAGAGACAGAGAAGGCTGCAAATCAGATCACGTTTTTGCTTCTTTATTGTTGGGCAGGTAAATTAGCCTCTTTATTTTTTCTTTAGAATGTGCTTTTTCAAGCTTTTTACAGTTATTAGTTGTTTTTACTGCGACCATTGCGCGATATTTGTTGATAAGCTAACGCTAGTGCTAACTCTATAGAAGATTCAGTCCAAACTTCCAAAGGTAGCAGCAGGTCAACTAAAGTTGAAACAATGATGGAAATAGACGCACGCTCGCACAGTTTCAGAAGGAGGAGGGGCCCTAGTGTTTACGTTTTGTGACAGTGCAGTGGCACCTGTGGCCTCTAGAGGCGCAAGACCGGGAATCTTACACAGTGTAACTTTAATTAAAGCTAATTATTTCTTCATCAGCTACATCAGGGTTAGAACAAGCATTTGTAACCCTGAGGACTATCGCTTCTCCCAAATGGGTCGCTTTTTCTCATTCTTCTAAGTTTTCATACTTGTAGCTCATTGTGGCTTTTGAAAACCTTCAGAAATCACCACTACAACATGTCTACTGCACATCCACCTGTTATTTAAAGGGGCACCGATTTTATCCTTCACAGGTGTGGCTGTGTGGAATTTGTTTCGTGGCATGATTCATCAGATTCAACAAGTAATTCCTGAATAGCAATCACACCCAAGACCAGGACTGAAACATTGTAAAAGGCCATAACAACAACTAATGGTATATAAAATGAATTAGCATTGGCATTTCTTCTCTCATTCATTCTGCATTTAAATGGATTGTTGTTGTAAATTTTTGCCTTTGTCATAGCCACATTTACAGTATGACAAATATATCTGTAGTTTTCATAACTACTGGAAACTACTGTGAAAAAATCATAATAAATAAACCTATATGTATTAAACAAAATGGTATGTTTTATCTGAATTGGATATAAACCATCACGCAACCATAAAAATACTCCTTTGTTCTTAAATCACCTAAAGCTGTCTTAAGGAAAAAAGTGCCCTTACCTTTGAACAAGCTTGAAAATGAAGAAATGCTTTAAATGAAGTTAGTGAGAAGAGCCTTTGTTCAGACTGCACTGCTTCACTAAAACCAGGAATGAAATCATTTACAGTATGTGCACCAGGGCAGTACGGTGCAGGTCAGGTGAGCTCAGGGGAGGAGCTGGCATCTCACCTGCGCACTTTTTATTAACTCTTACCTTAGCCGTACTTTGGCATTTGTAGGTAATTTGGAAAACAGTTACTCTTTTCTGAACGTTTTCAGCTTGGAAATACTTGACAAATTAAAGCTCCAGCAGCATCCTACTGGTTTAAAACAGTACTGCAGCCTAAATCAAAACACAGGTCTCTTTTCTGATTGGACGATAGTGATGCAGTTTTAGAACCAAAACATAAAATGTTAACAAAAACAACTTGGCCATTATGTAAAATATATTTTTAATTGTGAACTCAGCTGTAGCATTGTTATCAGTAAAACTAATATTTGATTTAAACAGGCTTACCTCACATCTGGGACACATTTTCATGAAAGATAAAAATATATACTGCTCATAGCTCCTTTAATAGATAAAGGCTAAAATTGGAGATCAAGTCATACATAAAGCCTCACTCTCTTGTCCATATGATTTGTGACAGTGAAGGGTCCGCCATGTTTAAGGGCCTCTGAAACTGATTAGGCTCTCCATTGTATGGGTCCACAGCGTTCATACCTTATAATTTAATGAAATTTTAAGGTCTATGGTCAAAGTCTTAATCTAATATTGTTTCCCATGTGACTGAGCAGTGTATAATACAAAATAAGTTCTTAATTTCTTCAGGTTTTAATTGTAATTCTTGTACTTTTATTTTATTATTATTTTATTTTTTGTAAGGGACCTAATTTTCCTGTTTATGAATTGATAAGTTTGCTTTGCCTCTACACTGCCAAACTTTTTTGCAGCAGCACATTGTACAAAGGAACCATATTATTCTTTTATTTATATTTTTAAATCAGTCTTATGTGACTAAAAGAGGATGTTTTAATAAGTACTCTATTGGTGCCATAAAGAAACAGGTGAAGAGACCGGCAAAGGGCAGCAGAGTGTTATGGTCTTTTGAACATAACCATAGAAAAAGAGCTGTTCTTTTTGTACAAAAGGCCCAGCTCCTGGCTGCTTCTGCCCAGAGACGAGTGACGCTAGACTGGGCGCAGCAGCCTATCAGAGGTGCAGCTCTGCCCCCTGTGAACCCGGAATAGTAGGGTGCAGCCAGGTTTATGCAGCAGAGAAATGAGTCAGACTTGGAGTGGCGAGACTGCACAAGTTTTTTTGTTTGTTTGTTTTTTTGTTTGTGTGCGTGTATATACATTCACCTGCCACTTTATGAGGCACACCTGTCCAACTGCTCGTTAACGCACATTTCTAATCAGCCAATCACATGGCAGCAGCTCAATGCATTTCGGCTGTAGCCATGGTGAGGACGATCTGCTGCAGTTCAAACCCAGCATCAGGGGAACAAAGGTGATTTAAGTGACTTTGAACGTGGCATGGTCGTTGGTGCCAGACGGGCTGAGTATTTCAGAAACTGCTGATCTACTGGAATTTTCACGCACAACCATCTCTAGGGTTTACAGAGTATGGTCCGAAAAAGAGAAAATATCCAGTGAGTGGCAGTTCTGTGGGCGAAAATGCCTTGTTGATGCCAGAGGTCAGAGGAGAATGGCCAGACTGGTTCGAGCTGATAGAAAGGCAACAGTAACTCAAATAACCACTTGTTACACCCGAGGTCTGCAGAAGAGCATCTCTGAACGCACAACACGTCCAACCTTGAGGAAGATGGGCTACAGCAGCAGAAGACCACACCGGGAGCCACTCCTGTCAGCTAAGAACAGGAAACTGAGGCTCGCACAGGTTCACCAAAACTGGACGATAGTTGCCTGGTCTGATGAGTCTCGATTCCTGCTGCGACATTCGGATGGTAGGGTCAGAATTTGGCGTCAACAGCATGAAAGCATGGAACCATCCTGCCTTGTATCAACGGTTCAGGCTGGTGGTGGTGGTGTAATGGTGTGGGGGATATTTTCTTGGCATACTTTGGGCCCCTTAGTACCAACTGAGCATCGTTGCAACGCCACGGCCGACCTGAGTATTGTTGCTGACCATGTCCATCCCTTTATGACCACAGTGTACCCATCTTCTGATGGCTACTTCCAGCAGGATAACGCTCCATGTCATAAAGCTCCAATCATCTCAGACTGGTTTCTGGAACATGACACAGTTCACTGGACTCAAATGGTCTCCACAGTCACCAGATCTCAATCCAACAGAGCACCTTTGGGATGTGGTGGAACGGGAGATTGGCATCATGGATGTGCAGCTGACAAATCTGCAGCGACTGCATGATGCTCTCAGGTCAATATGGACAAAACTCTGAGGAATGTTTCCAGGACCTTGTTGAATCTATGCCATGAAGGATTAAGGCAGTTCTGAAGGCAAAAGGGGGTCCAACCCGGTACTAGCAAGGTGTACCTAATAAAGTGGCCGGTGAGTGTATAACATAAGTAACTTGTTCAGACTGATTTTTAGTGTAATAGAAGTTTGCTACTGTGTTTTCTCTTGCAAATTGGATAATTAGTGCACATGTGCCTCATGTGAAATACTGTTGTACACATCCATACCGAGTGTTAAAGGAGTTGTGCTGATGTGGAATGTGCACTGCTGTCCATGCACGTTCGACTTTGTTTTTGTGGGTCGTGGTTTGTGGGCTTGCTCAGGTTTCTTGGGGTGCTCCTGTGTTGAAGGCAGCGTGGCTCGGGTGACGTCATCGTCTTCTCGCTGGCCCAGCTGTTTCTGCTGTTCATTGTACGACAGTACAAAGCTGTTCTTATGTATCTTTGACTTAAAGATATTAGGGAGGATTTTTTTCGACTGCTGAGAAACCAGCGACTGTTTGTCCTTTTTTGAATAATGCGCATGCGTCAGGCCCCGCCCTTCACTGTTCCTTTCCAAGGAACTCCTCCACAGCGACGTGCACGAGCGTTGGAACACGAGTGTTTGTTTACAGCCGGCATCAGCAGAGATTCACCTAAACCTAGAGCTGCATTGTTTGTCTGCGCGACCTTTGACCTAGTTCCCCACACAGACCCAGTCACATGCACAGTCCCTAAATGTGAGCACAAATATATGTCTCCTGCTGTTGGTAGCATTAGCAAACTGACGTTGCTGTACAGTTGAAACGGTTCAACAGATAAAGAAAAAAGGTATTTTTTTCAAACGATAAGATAAACGTTACCTGTCCTGCAGAAACTTGGCGACCAATGCATCGTCTGAAACCCTTTCTGTTCCTACAGCGCACGCCGTCCTTTGAAGGAATCACCAATAACTACACGGGTTTTATTCTGCTCTTCTACAGTTTTTCTCCTCCTCCTCTGGTTCACTTCAAAAACAGTTTTCCTTTTGTGACCTCCCGGTTCACGGTTTTCCTCAGCCATTGTGCTCCTCGAAGTCAGGCTGCGCTACGATGTTAACGCCGCTAACACGGCGCTAATGCGGCGCTAATGCGGCGCTAATGCCGGACTACATAAACATAGTGTGGACGCATGCGCAGGCACAAGAACGCGCACGTATCGCTGAAACTAGGAAGTCAGAATGATGGGCGAGTCCATGGAACAATGGTTAACGTACTCATGACGAAAATGATTGGATGAGGTTTTTTAAGTCCCACAGAGTCCACAGTTTATTAATATTATTATTATATTTTCTAATGCACCAATTTATAAGCCTTATACAGGGCAATGAAGGTAGTTTTAATAAATATTGCAAAAAATGAATTTATAAAGATCCTCCCTAATACCTTTAATATGATTTATCCTTTGTATGTCATGAATATTTGCCCTGATAACTTTATGCATGTATATTTACCTGCCCTTTTTCTTTTTGTATTCCTTTATAGAACCACACACACTCACACGCAATAAATCTTCAACAAAAGACATCTGGCTCAGTTCTTTTGGAACACCCTGCAGCGGGTCAGATTCATACAGCACCCACTCGTTTCTTCACTCTTCCTTAAACTGATCCATTTTCCTCCCAAAGTAAAAATGTCTGTGAGGAATCAGTGGAAACAGAGCTGTGCACTGTTTTTTGGATAAATGACTGAGAGCAGCCTGGATGTAGAGGGCTGGTTGTTGATTGGTCAGTGCTTCCTGGAGTGGGCGGGGCTTCGTGGTGGAACGGGGCGTTCTGAGGCCTCAGAAACTCAGCGCCAGGGAGTGAATGAAACAGAACACAGCTCCAGGTCTGTTTCTAATGCAGGGAACAATACATAACTTGGAGACAGAGAGGAGAGGAAATGAAAAATATGGAACCTTTAAGAACAGTGTAATGACCTTGCTAGCCGTACTATTTTTGTGGCTCTATATTATTTCAATTAAATGCCTTATAAATAAAATAAAATTAGATAAAAAAAAATGGCACAGGATCTAACCAGAATAAAAAGAATCAATTTAGGTTTATTCAGTCTGATCTGTCTGCTCCTGCACTGTGTCAGGTGCGTCCATGTCTACATCAAGGAACACAGGAAAAAGATTCAGGCTTTGCTATACATTTTAATTTAATCCTGTATATTATATTTGTAACCTGTGTATACAAAAACTGTTCTGATTTCCAGTGAATGCTGTAGCCTAATCTTTGGCAGCGTTCGTTTTTATTTACACACAACCATTCATTTTCGATTTATTTTTGTATTTAGCCTATTTTTGATTTATTTATTCAGCCCTAAAATCTGCACAGCATTTGAACATGACCCTCAGCCTCGCTCGGTGCCATCCTTGTGGGCTTCTGTACGAATCCGACGGCAGCTGATGTAAACAAGCTGTCCGTCAACTACAACTCCCAGCATGCTTTGCCCGTAGCTCGAACGGCTAATTCTAACACATTTTAGATTTCTGTCGGGTTTATTCAGCGCAGTGTTTGATTTGAAAGCGCGTAGGAGCCGCTCAGAGGAGATGTTGGTGTTTTTAGAATAAAAAAGCAGGTGCCGCTGCGGTGATGTGGCCCCGCCTCTGCTCCTCCTGCAGCGTCTTATTTATGACCGCCTGTCGTTCACGGGCGTGTGCGCGTACAGACCCCTGTTATGATGCTTTAATTAGAAAGAAGGACCGGGCACGAACACTGGGCGCTCTGTAGGTTCGTTCTGGACGCAGTGATGCGGGTTTAGTGCGGTACAATCCGGCGTTTGATTCATTGTGTCTGTGCGGCAAACAGAGCGGCAGAGCGGAGCGGCGGGCGGCGCGGCGCTCTTCAATAATACTGGGTCAATACTCCAGCCTGGCGCCCGGGGCTGCTGTCCGACAAGGTAAGCGTGCTCCCCGGCTTCGACAGAGCAGGTAAACCGTGTGTCTGTGACCGAACCGTCTCTCAGCATCCAGCCGTGTTTTCCCCGCTGCATGCCGCTCACGGCGCTCTCGGGCCGGGCAGGCGGCCGCCCTTCACCGCCCTGTTATTTTTATTACCGGCCCTTATTTATGCCCCGGTAATTAAACTGGAGGCGTTTTACACGTCCCCTGAAATAACAGCAGGCAGCGTGCGGTGGTGCAAGGTGAGACAGGAGATGTTTTTATTGAAATGTAACGGGTTGTTTGTTAAATCACCGCAGCTAACTGACGCCGCTAGCTGCCGCAGCTAACGGACGCGAGTAGTTGCTGTTAGCCGCTGTTCTATTTATCCCTATGGCCGCCGTTAGCCGCCGTTAGCTTGTCTCAGCCTCAGCGGCGGCGGCGGGAGGTGGGCCAAAAAAACACCGCCTCCCAGACTCTCACCGGGGCCGACACCGCTCACTGACCGCGGCTGGAGGCGTCATTCAGGCGGTGACTTATTCAAACCCGAACCCGTGACTTTAACAGCATCTCTAATAAATATAACACAGATCGGGCGCTGTTAGCCACATGCTAACGCCGCGCTGGTGCTGCTGGAGCGGAGATGCCCCGCGGCCTGAGCCGGAGGAGAGGCTGCTGTGCTCGGCCCCAGCGCCGCAGACAGCCCGCTCCTAGCAGCTCCGAAACACCGCCTACGTTTAAGCACAGCCGCCACGTGCTGGCCTCTAAATAAACAAATCAGAACCATATTCTGTTCCATAATTTAAGGCGGCGGAGGCCAGTGACCTTATTTAACACCGCGCTGACTGACGGGACGCGGCTGGGCATTTTCATCCCAACACTGACCGCATTTCATCTCAGCAGCAGTAAAAATGTGGATGATATCATTAATAACAGTTTTTCAATCAATCCCTAGTTTAAAGAATTTAATAAATGAACAGATAAACCATTTCCCAAACAGGTGAGTGGCAATAGACCGGGCTGCACAGGGCCCCACAGACGTTTATGTGTTATTAGCTGATTTGATTCATTTCAGTGTTTCATTGATCAATTTTAAAAAATAAATAACTAAATTTAAAAAATCAAAATTGTAGATACTAAAAAGTTATATAATGTGGGGTTTGCTGGGATATTTTTGACACCAAAATTCCAGTAAAACAAAATTAATAAAGAATACAAAAATAAAATAAAATAAATAAATATTATAATAATATAAATAAAATATTTATACAAATAAAATATTTAGAAAATAAATTAACACAAAGTCTTCCTGGATCTGAAATGTATTAATAGTTATAATTTACCCCATAGACTTGGTGTAAATAGGTGGGAAACCCAGAATTTGGTAACTCTTTGATTAATATTGTAATATTCTGCTCGCTATTGCCGTCATATTGGAATGGTTTTATCTGAAAGAGAAGTGTTATATTAACGTGTTTTACTTCCTGTTTACCTGTCCCCACCCCCGCGAAGTTTGTAAATTAAAAAATGTCTCAAAGCATTCATCCCCAAGGAAAATTGTCAGTGTGTGTTTCAAAGAAATGAAAATGTAAAATGTTATATAGTAAAATTAAATGGTCTCATATAATAACTGAGAGGCCCCAAATCTCCCTGCTACTGAACTGGAAGAAAATAATTTTAGTAGATTATGGAAATTCATGGATAGTTTTAGATTGTGTCTGTTTAGTTTCGTGTAGTTATTGCCTATGTTTTAGTGTGTTTATGTTTGATAAACTAATGTTGTGATAATGGGTTATAGAAATGGAAATGAATTGAAATGGAACTGGCTAAACACTGTGTGGATTCTAGACATTCTGCAGTAAACAGAGGACATTTGGCTTTTCTTTTTTTTCCCCCATTTTCCTAAACATTAAATAATTTTTTGCTGTGGCAGTTTCCACATTTTAGGGGCTCACTTTTTACTCCTGTTTAATGACACAGAGACTGGAGAGGTTTTCATTCACAAACTGAGGAAGTATACGCCTCATCTTCTGCAGCAGCTGGATTCTCGTGAGAACTCACAAAAATCCATCTTGTAAGACTCAGACCTTTCTGTTTGAGTCTGAACCACCAATGGTTTAGCCATAGTCTGGCAGTAACGGTGACGCTGAGAGATGTTGTGTAGCTGCCGCTTTATATTTACAACAACAACAAAAAAACAAGTAACAACAACTGAAATCTACAGCTACAGCTAAACCGAGACTGAACCAGATCCAAACCAGATCCACACCGAGACTGAACCAGATCCACACCGAGACTGAACCAGATCCAAACCGAGACTAAACCAGGAGTCAGTCAGGTCTTAACCATGCCTAAACTAGGACTTAACTAGGACTAAGCCAAGACTCAGTCGGGTCTAAACCAGGACTCAGTCGGGTCTAAACCAGGACTCAGTCGGGTCTAAACCAGGACTCAGTCGGGTCTAAACCAGGACTCAGTCGGGTCTAAACCAGGACTCAGTCGGGTCTAAACCAGGACTACTAAAGCAGCACTAAAACAGGAATAATAATAAATCAGAACTCGACCTGCAGATAAACCAGGTTTATGAGAACCCCTGGCTACTGAGAGAGTTCTTCATTGGCAACACTAGGCCAGTATTTTTTATCCAAATAGTTCCTATGAAATAGTTCCTGGAAGTTAGTCGCCCCAGCTGATCGTTGTGCACGAGACACTTGTAGCATTTTTGAAGAGTCAGATGATTGAATAATTAAAGTTTTTATTATCTAAACATTTAAATCATATTTACAGACTCAAAAATGGCCGTTAGTGGCTTCATGAATCACATGACCTTCTATATTCTGGACGTCTGTTGGTGCAGCTCTCTCAACATCTCTGACCTATGGCATGAGTTGTTGCTGTGATTGGCTAAAACAAATCATGGAGGCGGGCACTAGCTGAAACTTCATCCAATCAGCTCCAAATATTCCACTGAAAGATCCTCCCTTTTGCAAAAGCACTAATCCACGTTTAAACCAGGACTAAACCTCCAACCTCAGACTCTTCTTTGTTTTTTCTTTTTCAGGTGAACGGTCGGAGCGTTCGGTGACGATGTCATTGTGAAGTGGGTGGGGCAAGTCGCCCTTAGCCCCTCCCCCTCATATCCTAAAACACTTCAGTTTCCTCCTCCGGCTTTCCTTCTGCTTCCCTTAGTTTTCACCAAGCATTTTTCTCACGACACTTTAAGACTAGCGTTAACTGTTGCTAAGACATGCTCTCAGAGGAAGTGCCCACAGTGAAGTGAAGTAGAATAAAGTACTGCGCAGTAGTTGTGTGTACTAAAGCCTCAGTGGGAGTAAGTACTGTTCCACAGAGACATGCTCCAAGCACTGACGACGCGGCTCTACCCTGAGAGTTTTTCTGATATTCCTCTGAGAATGTGGATAATGAACCGGTCAGGATCCAGGCGTCTCATGTGACAAGGCCCTACTTCAGTCTGTGGACCAATCAGAATTAGTTTTAGATAAATCAGCGCACAGCGGCGGTCCTCGCCTCGACTGTGACCTTACAGTCCCCGTTACGCTAACCCTGTCGAGTCAAACCCTGTTCCACGCCCCGTTCACAGCCATGATGCTGTGGTTGCGCAGTTACTGTTGGAAAGCCTGAGGAAGCCGAGTCTGGAAGGCGACCCTGCTCCGCCGGGGGACTGTTACCCGGTGAGTCCGGTTCTGAGGCAGGACGTTTAGTTTCACTTCAGTTCAGTGGAATGACTGTTGTCCTGTCTCCCCAGTCCCTGCTGGACCCCAAAAACCTCGCCGAAGCCTGGCCCCCAGATGGCTTGATGCCTGGTGAGTGTGTGCTGCTCAGGGTTACAGTATATGTATGTTTATACAGTGTATATGTATATGTATACAGTGTATGTGTATATGTATACAGTGTATGTGTATATTTATACAGTGTATCGTGTATATTTATACAGTGTATGTGTGTATGTATACAGTGTATGTGTGTATGTATACAGTGTATATGTATACAGTGTATATGGATACAGTGTATATGGATACAGTGTATATGGATACAGTGTATATGGATACAGTGTATATGGATACAGTGTATATGGATACAGTGTATGTATACAGTGTATATGTATACAGTGTATGTGTATGTGTATATGTATACAGTGTATGTGTATACAGTGTATGTGTATACAGTGTATGTGTATACAGTGTATGTGTATACAGTGTATGTGTATACAGTGTATGTGTATGTGTATACAGTGTATGTGTATGTGTATACAGTGTATGTGTGTGTGTATACAGTGTATGTGTGTGTGTATACAGTGTATGTGTATACAGTGTATGTGTATACAGTGTATGTGTATACAGTGTATGTGTGTGTGTATACAGTGTATGTGTATACAGTGTATGTGTATGTGTATACAGTGTATGTGTATATGTATACAGTGTATGTGTATACAGTGTATGTGTATACAGTGTATGTGTATACAGTGTATATGTATACAGTGTATGTGTATATGTATACAGTGTATGTGTATACAGTGTATATGTATATGTATATGTATGAATGTGTAGATGATGTGTTGATCCCTGGTGTCTCACAGAGAGCAGTTACTGGCAGCTCTGCCCAGCGAAGTCGGTTCAGGGCGGGCTGCTGAGCTCCAGTTTTCCTCCGGGGCCGGTGCCCCTCGCGGCCGATGGCGCGACGGTGGAGGACCCTCTGGCCCCGCCTCCCGCGGCGGCCCCGCCCCCTGCCGGGCCCCTAGCCCCGCCCCCTCCGCCCCCGCCCAAACGGCACTGCCGCTCTCTGTCGGTGCCCGAGGACCTGTCGCGCTGCCGTTACACCTGGAGGCCCAGCGCGTCCCGGGTCTGGACTCCCGTGGCCCGGCACTGTCCCGGGGCGGTGGGCGGCGGGGCCGCGGCCGCGGGCGGAGCCGCCGCGGGGCCCGGGGCGGTGGGCGGGGCTTGCGCCGTGGGCGGGGCCTGCTCCTCTCTGAACTCGTCGCTGCACTCTTCGTCCAGCCCCACCTTCTTCAGCCTGGCGCTGTCTCCTGATTCGCCGTTGCCGTGGAGCTTCCCGTGGGAGGAGGCGGGGGGCGGAGCCTGCTGCTGCTTCTTCCCGTCGCCCTCGTCCTGCTCGTCTTCGCCGTCTCCGCTGCACCCGCCCCCGCCCCAGCGCCGCTTCTCGCTCTCCCCCGTCCTCATCAGAGACTCCGGCCTCTTCCTGCCGCCCCCGGCGCCGCCCCCCGCCCCTCAGGCCCCGCCCCCGGCCTCGGCCTGCAGCACCCCCTCCTCCCTGCGCCGCAGCCTGCCCCCCGCCCCCCGCTGCCACTCTCAGCCCTGCGACCTGCTGCTGCTCAAACCGGGACTGAAGAGGAGGCGAGACCCAGACCGACCTCCGGGACGACCGGGGCTGGACTTCACCAAGATGACTCAGGTTACAACTACACACAGTCCTGACCCTCTGAGGCGGCCGTAGTTGTAGTCCTGACCCTCTGAGGCGGCCGTAGTTGTAGTCCTGACCCTCTGAGGCTGCCGTAGTTGTAGTTCTGACCCTCTGAGGCGGCCGTAGTTGTAGTTCTGACCCTCTGAGGCGGCCGTAGTTGTAGTTCTGACCCTCTGAGGCGGCCGTAGTTGTAGTCCTGACCCTCTGAGGCGGCCGTAGTTGTAGTCCTGACCCTCTGAGGCGGCCGTAGTTGTAGTCCTGACCCTCTGAGGCGGCCGTAGTTGTAGTCCTGACCCTCTGAGGCTGCCGTAGTTGTAGTCCTGACCCTCTGAGGCGGCCGTAGTTGTAGTCCTGACCCTCTGAGGCGGCCGTAGTTGTAGTCCTGACCCTCTGAGGCGGCCGTAGTTGTAGTCCTGACCCTCTGAGGCGGCCGTAGTTGTAGTCCTGACCCTCTGAGGCGGCCGTAGTTGTAGTCCTGACCCTCTGAGGCGGCCGTAGTTGTAGTCCTGACCCTCTGAGGCGGCCGTAGTTGTAGTTCTGACCCTCTGAGGCGGCCGTAGTTGTAGTCCTGACCCGCTGAGGCGGCCGTAGTTGTAGTTCTGACCCTCTGAGGCGGCCGTAGTTGTAGTTCTGACCCTCTGAGGCGGCCGTAGTTGTAGTTCTGACCCTCTGAGGCGGCCGTAGTTGTAGTTCTGACCCTCTGAGGCGGCCGTAGTTGTAGTTCTGACCCTCTGAGGCGGCCGCAGTTGTAGTTCGGACCCTCTGAGGCGGCCGCAGTTGTAGTTCGGACCCTCTGAGGCGGCCGCAGTTGTAGTTCGGACCCTCTGAGGCGGCCGCAGTTGTAGTTCGGACCCTCTGAGGCGGCCGCAGTTGTAGTTCGGACCCTCTGAGGCGGCCGCAGTTGTAGTTTGGACCCTCTGAGGCGGCCTCTGAGGCGGCCGTAGTTCTGACCCTCCTGTCTTTCTTCCTGCCTGCAGACCCGCAGCATGGACCCCGGCTTCTGCCTAGAGCGCGGACGGCTGGGCTCCTTCTCTGGCGGCGACGTGTGCATTTCCATGGAGCCCTTTCTGGGGGACTTTCGAGGCTCGTGCTCTCCGGCCGAGCTCCTGGGCCGCAGCAGCATCGGGCCCCTAAGCGAGAGCGACGAGGAGTGCCGCGAAAACCCCGAAGACAACGAGGACGATGACGACGAGGACGACGACGATGATGAGGGGGACGACAGAGGCGGCGACGAGCGGGACATGAACACGCAGCAGTCCGTCTTCGAGAGAGACTGTACAGAACTCGACCTCAACCTGATCGAGGAGAACTGAGGCCACATCCACGCTAGGATTATTTTTTACATTTTTACGCTGTTTACAAGGTTTTCAGATGGAAGGCAAGGAAAAATTTGATTCTTTTGTACAAGAATCACTAAAAGACTAAACAGACCTGCTCCAAGGATTTATCCCTATCTCACAATGACAAAGATTTGGTGCCCAGACAGTTCTCAGACCTGGGGTAAATGCTTTTTCCACTGAGCCACAAAGCCCTTGCACAGCGGGTAAAATAAGTATTGAACACGTTAGCATTTTTCTCAACTAGGGATGTCTGGATTAACCAATTTTATTCACAATTATAAATGTCACGGCCGTACAATCGTAAGGATTTTAGAAGCAGCGATATCTCGTGGGGAGCTCTGGTGCATCCCCGATATATTCTATGTTTGGTGATTTCAAAGTGGATCAGGTTAAAATAAATAAATAAAGGCGTAAATTATTCTCTTTCTGTTTATTTCTACATTTGCTTTAATTTATTTTTGCTTTATTTTTTTCCTCTTTTATTTATTCCCACATTTATTAATTTATTGTTTTTATTTGCCTTTCTGTGACAGAAATCCAAAAATAAATGTGGGAGAAAAAATAAAAAAAAAATAAAGCAAAAATAAAGCACAAATGACTAAATGTAGAAATACAGAAAGAGAATAATTATAGGCCTTTATTTATTTTAACCAAACTTACAGCTTTTATTTTAGCATTTGTTGGCCTGTTTTGAGCATTTATTTATTAGTTCATGTATTGATTTGGCAGTTTTCCATAAATATAGGCCTGTTTGTTGAGAAAAGCGACAATGTGTTCAGTTTTTACTTTACCGCTGTTTCTCCTAAAACTAATCATCGGTTTCTTTACCACCCCCTTGTGGCTGACTCGTGTCATTTCTTTCTTGCCCCATTCCTGATCTTTTCAGTGAAAGTCCCGTTGTAAAATCCGAGCGAGATCTGGCCTCCTTCTTGCCGTCCGTCTGAAACTCCTTTAAAGGAACAGCGTATTCTCTAAGCCCCGCCCCCTTTTTTCTACACCTTTTTATTTATTTATTTACTTCCTGGAAACGAACCAATCAGCACAGCTCTCAGGAAACATCTTCTCTTCCTAACGTACGGCTTTGCGGGACGAGGTTGGATCTGTTTTTGTTTTGTTTTGTTTTTAAAGGAGAGAGGAGAAACTGTTGGCGCGAAGACGACTGCGATGACGTAGCGGCCGCCGTTAGCGTTCGGCTAAAAACACAAATCTGAGAATCTGAAAATAAATCTGAATAAGGAGCCGGTTTGACAAAGGTTTAAAGAGTTTTTACTTCATTACAGTGCAAGACAGTGTCAGAAAATCCTGGTCTAGTCCTGGTCTAGTCCTGGTTTAGCCCTGGTTTAGCCCTGGTTTAGCCCTGGTTTAGCCTTGGTCTAGCCCTGGTCTAGCCCTGGTCTAGCCCTGGTCTAGCCCTGGTCTAGCCCTGGTTTAGCCCTGGTTTAGCCCTGGTCTAAACGCGGAAGCTGCTGAAAATTCACACAGAAATAATTTATTAAAAAACCTGATTTGTCCATTTTTATATCTAAAGTATTTTTTCTGAGACCTGGGTCCGGCCTAAGACTGGACCTGGAGATCCTGGAGAGTTTTGGTAAACCTTTGTGTATAAAAATATCTTTATTAATCAGACTTTTCTTTGTCAAACTGGCTCCAAATCACACAAAAAAAACCTCTAGGTCCTTTTCAAAACCACACACTGCACTTCCCGACCCTATTTCGCAATGGCACCAAAGTCCTGGATCCAGACGGTTTTCCAGGTCCAGGCCATTAAAAAGGTATTAAACATTCGTCAAGCTCAAGGCCTTGAAAATCACTGTATTTAAAAAAAAAAAGGTTTAATGTCCACATAATCTTAAACTTTGAATCTTGCAATGGTGAAGGTACAAAGCCCAGAGCTGGACTCAGACTGGGGATCTTCTAGTTCAGGGGTAAATGCTCTGAAACCCTTGTACACTGCCTGAACAAAAAAAAGTCTTCACCTTTTTATTTTTTTGGCCAGGCTGTGTATCTTAAAATGGTAAAGGGTAAAATTTGCAGTGCATATTTTTGACGTAAGTGGTTTTGAAAATGTCCCGGTGTCTTCCATCGAACCAAAGCCGTGACTCTGAGAGCAACACTCTGCCCCGGCGGCGGTGGGACTTACCGCAGCGACGACAGGCACCTGAACGCATCACCGAGAGTCACTTCAGGCTCCGTCTCCTCTGCTTCCACAGGAATTATGATTATTAATGTGTAGTCGTCATTATAACGGCTTCATATACAAAACATTTTTACATTTTTTTTGGGAAGAAGCTGCACATTTCTTTAACTTGTCATATTTACAGATACATTTATTTATTATTAAGGGCTTTCACTAAAACAGATGTTGTCATAACAGTTGAACCAATCACAGTTGAGCAGCTTTTTAGTTTTTTTTATTTTTTTTTTAATTGTTCGCAGGTTGAGCAGAGCTATTTTATTTTTATTTTTTTGTGAATGATCAGCTGTTTCTCCATATTTGAATGACAAATCTTTAAAACTCAAAGCCAATCAGACTGAAGCCAAATCAGCTCTGTAGTCTCTGGGGGTTTTGGGCAGGTTTTGACTTTCAGACCTGGCAACCCCGTGTGCAGGTGAAGTGGTGACTCTAAATGTCCCACAGTGAATGAATGTGAGCGTAATAATAATGCATTAGTCTTGTACAGAGCTCGGAGTCAGGTGCATCATTCATTCACTCCTCAGTCACACTCGGTGACGAAAGCAGGGAAGGTGGATGAAGTCTTGCCCAAGGACACAACAGCAGTTTGCAATGCCGGCAGCCTTTGGGTTAGTGTGCGAGCGTCTCTACCGACTGAGCTACTGCCCCCTAAGGAGTGAGAGTGAATGGTTCTGTCAGCCCTGAGACTCGCTGGGCCAGGAGATGAATGAATGAATGTAGTTTTAATGAACTGCTTTCAAACACCTGAGCTGTAGAGGCCAGGCTCCCCGCAGGGCGTTACAAGCATTAAATGTGATTCCAACAGGCATTAAAACTTTTTAATGTTGTTCTGAAGTAAAATGGCTGACATTATTAGTTTTATTTGTGAATAGAAATATTTATAAACATTAATTTATAATTTTCGCAGCCTACGCAGTGTGACAGACGACAGAACGTGTTCCAGTGGGACCAGATTACCCAAACACTGGATGTTTGACTTTCATCTGGAGCTTTATGAATAGGACTGGGTATAGATAAATGATGCCTTTGTGGTATCGACCGAAAAGTTAGGATTCTACTGGAATCAAAAAATCAACACCAACTTTAAATCCCTAGTGAGTCCTTTAATGTTTGAATTTATCAAATAAATAACACAGAATAAATCATACACACTGCTGGTTTAACTCACAGCTGAGAGTTTAGCTAAAAAAAAAAAAAGTATTTTATAGAATATTATTGTGTTTTATGATTGTAGAAGCTGAATTGGCTCACCATAGGTTTCAGATATCGCTCAGGCTCCGGGATCGAAAACCATGCATCGTTTAAGAACTGGTATCAAAAAAAATCTGAATGATATCCAGCCCTATTTATGAACTCTATTTTACAATATTTACAAATACATTTTGTCAGTTTAAGCAGCTGCGATTGTATGTCTGTGGCATTAAAAATATAAAAAATGGAATTAAAAATATTAAATGAGACTTGCTTATACCTGCAGTATAGACCAAGATCAGAACCAGATCTCAGTTTCTCTGTTCATTGGTTCAACTGTTGCTACAATATTTTACATAATTCCTCTTAAAATTTGGTTCAAAGAGAAGTCGACCGTAAAAAAAAAGAAAAAGAAATGGAGCAGGAGAATGTGAGGAAGTGAAGGCTCCCACTGAACATTTTCTTCCATTTATTTTTTAAGTTTTGTTTTTTTAAATCCTGTGAACTCTGTGACACCTCAGGTGCTCGTCAGACCGCGGCGGAGAATTTCCCATCATGCCTTGCTGTAGGAGGGTTTTGCTGGTTCTGCTACTGATGCCGTTGTCCAACACATTCCTGTCTGTGTGATCACGTGACCCGCTCTCTGAGATCTGATTGGTCCAGACCCGGGGCTCCACTGAACAGGCCTTTTACAGAAACGTCACTTAAGAAAAACAAAATAATAATAATGTTTGACGACGTCAGCCATTTTGGATTTCCACAATATTGATGTTCATAATTTTTGTTTTCAAGTTTTTAAACCAAAGTAGCTCAAGACAATATGAAGAAAAAAGATGTAATAAAAATATGAAATGTAAATATAAGAAAGATCGTATGATATAGTTTGAATGAAATATAAATTTTGACAAAAAAAAAAGAAACCCACCAAAGTTTAAAAAAAAAAAAAAATTACCCAAAATTGCAGCAGACAATTTTAAAATTTTTAAATCCTGACGAAGCCACAATAACATTTTGAGACATTTTCAGACCCTGACCCACTGTTTGGCATTTTCCAAGGTTTTCCAGAGCAACGTCATGGAGGCAGAATTCTACATTCAGCAAAGATGGCCAGGCTTCCCTCACCCAGTCACTTCCTCCCAGGTCCAGCCGAGAGACAGATGCTGCGTTCATGATGCATCGGAATCTCAGACGTCCCAAACCTAAAAAAGCAGACTTCCAAAAAACGTCAGTTCAGAAAACACAAAACTCCTCGATAACAACAAAACAATATCTGCGTTTCTATGTCGTTTTATAGTAAACAAACAAAAACATCATCGGAGCATTTTAAAGAAATGTCCTCCATTAGTAACCACACTGTCCTCTGTTAGTAACCACTGTTCTCTGTTAGTAACCACACTGTCCTCTGTTTAACCACTGTCCTCTGTTAGTAACCACACTGTCCTCTGTTAGTAACCACACTGTCCTCTGTTAGTAACCACACTGTCCTCTGTTAGTAACCACTGTTCTCTGTTAGTAACCACACTGTCCTCTGTTAGTAACCACTGTCCTCTGTTAGTAACCACACTGTTCTCTGTTAGTAACCACTGTCCTCTGTTAGTAACCACTGTCCTCTGTTAGTAACCACACTGTCCTCTGTTAGTAACCACTGTCCTCTGTTAGTAACCACACTGTTCTCTGTTAGTAACCACACTGTCCTCTGTTAGTAACCACTGTCCTCTGTTAGTAACCACACTGTCCTCTGTTAGTAACCACTGTCCTCTGTTAGTAACCACACTGTTCTCTGTTAGTAACCACTGTCCTCTGTTAGTAACCACTGTTCTCTGTTAGTAACCACACTGTCCTCTGTTAGTAACCACTGTCCTCTGTTAGTAACCACTGTCCTCTGTTAGTAACCACACTGTCCTCTGTTAGTAACCACTGTCCTCTGTTAGTAACCACTGTCCTCTGTTAGTAACCACTGTCCTCTAACCACTGTCCTCTGTTAGTAACCACTGTCCTCTAACCACTGTCCTCTGTTAGTAACCACTGTTCTCTGTTAGTAACCACACTGTTCTCTGTTAGTAACCACACTGTTCTCTGTTAGTAACCACTGTTCTCTGTTAGTAACCACACTGTCCTCTGTTAGTAACCACTGTCCTC
>CM036243.1:43157933-43205663 GCA_020698575.1 Bostrychus sinensis | reverse complement strand
AGGACAGACGGGCAGGTAACTCCCCAGTACACTCCTAAACATCACCAAAACATCACCGAAAAACCACCACAACATCACCAAAACATGACCACAACATCACCAAAACATGACCACAACATCATCAAAACATGACCACAACATCATCAAAACATGACCACAACATCATCAAAACATCACCACAACATCACCAAAACATGACCACAACATCATCAAAACATGACCACAACATCATCAAAACATGACCACAACATCATCAAAACATGACCACAACATCACCAAAACATGACCACATCACCAAAACATGACCACAACATCATCAAAACATGACCACAACATCATCAAAACATGACCACAACATCATCAAAACATGACCACAACATCATCAAAACATCACCACAACATCATCAAAACATCACCACAACATCACCAAAACATGACCACAACATCATCAAAACATCACCACATCACCAAAACATGACCACAACATCACCAAAACATGACCACAACATCATCAAAACATCACCACATCATCAAAACATGACCACAACATCATCAAAACATCACCACAACATCATCAAAACATGACCACAACATCATCAAAACATCACCACAACATCATCAAAACATGACCACATCATCAAAACATCACCACAACATCATCAAAACATGACCACAACATCATCAAAACATGACCACAACATCACCAAAACATGACCACAACATCATCAAAACATGACCACAACATCATCAAAACATGACCACAACTTCATCAAAACATGACAACATCATCAAAACATGACCACAACATCACCAAAACATGACCACAACATCACCAAAACATGACCACAACATCACCAAAACATGACCACAACATCATCAAAACATGACCACAACATCATCAAAACATCACCACAACATCACCAAAACATGACCACAACATCATCAAAACATCACCACAACATCACCAAAACATGACCACAACATCACCAAAACATGACCACAACATCATCAAAACATCACCACAACATCATCAAAACATGACCACAACATCATCAAAACATCACCACAACATCATCAAAACATGACCACAACATCATCAAAACATGACCACAACATCATCAAAACATCACCACAACATCATCAAAACATCACCACAACATCATCAAAACATGACCACAACATCATCAAAACATGACCACAACATCATCAAAACATGACCACAACATCACCAAAACATGACCACAACATCATCAAAACATGACCACAACATCATCAAAACATCACCACAACATCACCAAAACATGACCACAACATCACCAAAACATGACCACAACATCATCAAAACATGACCACAACATCATCAAAACATCACCACAACATCATCAAAACATCACCACAACATCATCAAAACATCACCACAACATCATCAAAACATGACCACAACATCATCAAAACATGACCACAACATCATCAAAACATGACCACAACATCATCAAAACATGACCACAACATCATCAAAACATCACCACAACATCATCAAAACATGACCACAACATCATCAAAACATGACCACAACATCATCAAAACATGACCACAACATCACCAAAACATGACCACAACATCATCAAAACATGACCACAACATCACCAAAACATGACCACAACATCATCAAAACATCACCACCACAACATCATCAAAACATGACCACAACATCATCAAAACATCACCACAACATCATCAAAACATGACCACAACATCATCAAAACATGACCACAACATCACCAAAACATCACCACATCATCAAAACATCACCACAACATCATCAAAACATCACCACAACATCATCAAAACATGACCACAACATCATCAAAACATGACCACAACATCAAAACATGACCACAACATCATCAAAACATGACCACAACATCATCAAAACATGACCACAACATCACCAAAACATGACCACAACATCATCAAAACATGACCACAACATCATCAAAACATGACCACAACTTCATCAAAACATGACAACATCATCAAAACATGACCACAACATCACCAAAACATGACCACAACATCACCAAAACATGACCACAACATCATCAAAACATGACCACATCATCAAAACATGACCACAACATCATCAAAACATGACCACAACATCATCAAAACATCACCACAACATCACCAAAACATGACCACAACATCATCAAAACATCACCACAACATCACCAAAACATGACCACAACATCACCAAAACATGACCACAACATCATCAAAACATCACCACAACATCATCAAAACATGACCACAACATCATCAAAACATCACCACAACATCATCAAAACATCACCACAACATCATCAAAACATGACCACAACATCATCAAAACATCACCACAACATCATCAAAACATCACCACAACATCATCAAAACATGACCACAACATCATCAAAACATGACCACAACATCATCAAAACATGACCACAACATCACCAAAACATGACCACAACATCATCAAAACATGACCACAACATCATCAAAACATCACCACAACATCACCAAAACATGACCACAACATCACCAAAACATGACCACAACATCATCAAAACATGACCACAACATCATCAAAACATCACCACAACATCATCAAAACATCACCACAACATCATCAAAACATGACCACAACATCATCAAAACATGACCACAACATCATCAAAACATGACCACAACATCATCAAAACATGACCACAACATCATCAAAACATGACCACAACATCATCAAAACATCACCACAACATCATCAAAACATGACCACAACATCATCAAAACATGACCACAACATCATCAAAACATGACCACAACATCACCAAAACATGACCACAACATCATCAAAACATGACCACAACATCATCAAAACATCACCACAACATCATCAAAACATCACCACAACATCATCAAAACATGACCACAACATCATCAAAACATGACCACAACATCATCAAAACATGACCACAACATCATCAAAACATGACCACAACATCATCAAAACATCACCACAACATCACCAAAACATGACCACAACATCACCAAAACATGACCACAACATCATCAAAACATGACCACAACATCATCAAAACATGACCACATCATCAAAACATCACAACATCATCAAAACATGACCACAACATCATCAAAACATGACCACAACATCACCAAAACATGACCACAACATCATCAAAACATGACCACAACATCATCAAAACATGACCACAACATCATCAAAACATCACCACATCATCAAAACATGACCACAACATCATCAAAACATGACCACAACATCACCAAAACATGACCACAACATCACCAAAACATGACCACAACATCATCAAAACATCACCACAACATCACCAAAACATGACCACAACATCATCAAAACATCACCACCACAACATCATCAAAACATCACCACATCATCAAAACATCACCACATCATCAAAACATGACCACATCATCAAAACATGACCACAACATCACCAAAACATCACCACAACATCATCAAAACATCACCACAACATCATCAAAACATCACCACAACATCATCAAAACATGACCACAACATCATCAAAACATGACCACAACATCAAAACATGACCACAACATCACCAAAACATGACCACAACATCATCAAAACATGACCACAACATCACCAAAACATGACCACATCACCAAAACATGACCACAACATCATCAAAACATGACCACAACATCACCAAAACATGACCACAACATCACCAAAACATGACCACAACATCATCAAAACATGACCACAACATCATCAAAACATGACCACAACATCACCAAAACATGACCACAACATCACCAAAACATGACCACAACATCACCAAAACATGACCACAACATCATCAAAACATGACCACAACATCATCAAAACATGACCACAACATCATCAAAACATCACCACCACAACATCACCAAAACATGACCACAACATCATCAAAACATGACCACAACATCATCATGGCTCTGTCAGTGTTCCACATTCTGTTTAATGAAATAATATAAAACAAGATCCCATGCGTTCCCTGTGTGTGTCCCATGTCTCTCATGTATCTCATGTGTCCCATGTGTCCAATGTGTCTCATGTGTCCCCTGTGTCCCCTGTGTCCTGTGTCTCCAGTCAGGACCCTCAGATCCTGGACGAAGAGGAGGTCGCTGAGGAGGAGCAGGAGCGATTCCAGGAGCAGACCGGAGAGGAACAGTCCCAGACCGGAGTAGGACAAGGACAGTTGGACATCATCCCGTCCTGGACCGGAGGGTACGGACAGACCTTTCTGTCCAGGACCGAGACAAATGGTACAAGACTCACAGACAGAGTCCTTTCTATCCATCATTCACAAAAGTATTAATAATAATAATAATAATAAAAACTTATTTATTAAACTATTTATTTTTAAATAAACAGCAGCAACAACAGAAACTGAAACTACAACTGTAACAGAAATGAATACTTCATCCAATAATAATACTGCAATACTAAAGGACATATCCACAGCCAATCAGAGACATGATCCTGTCCTAAAGCCCGCCCCTTTTAGATGAACACTTGTGATTGGCCGATAGACTGAACCTGAGGTGAAACTGGTATTATTTCTGTTTTTTGACAGAACCCAACGTGGTGCTGCCGCCTCCCCAGGCCAAGCTGCCCTCCAAAGGTGAGAGCCAAACATTCCACATCTGCACTGCGCTGGTCCCAAGCCCGGATAAATGTTTGTGTTGTGGCAGGGCGTCTGAGTTTCCCCCTGTATCTGACCTCTGTCGCTGGACGTGTGTCTGCGCAGACGCCTGCTCCCTGTCCCAGGACCCTGGCAACTGCGCCAACTACACCATCATGTGGTTCTTCGACCCGGTGGAGAGGGAGTGCTCCCGGTTCTGGTTCGGAGGCTGCGAAGGAAACACCAACCGCTTCAAGACGCAGCAGGAGTGTGAGGCGCGGTGTGTGGACGCCCGACTAACAAACAGACCACCTGTAAACCGCCCCCATGCTGACGAACCACCCCACAGTCAACTCCTCGCCGCCAAACCACCCAAACAGTCAACCTCCCGCCGACAAACTGCCCCACAGTCAACCTCCCGCCGACAAACTGCCCCACAGTCAACCTCCCGCCGACAAACTGCCCCACAGTCAACCTCCCGCCGACAAACTGCCCCACAGTCAACCTCCCGCCGACAAACTGCCCCACAGTCAACCTCCCGCCGACAAACTGCCCCACAGTCAACCTCCCGCCGACAAACTGCCCCACAGTCAACCTCCCGCCGACAAACTGCCCCACAGTCAACCTCCCGCCGACAAACTGCTCCACAGTCAACCTCCCGCCGACAAACTGCCCCACAGTCAACTCCCCACCGACACACCACCCCCAGAGCCAAACCCCGCCCCAAAACCGCCCTAGAGTCAATCTACCGCCGACAAACTGCCCCAAAGTCAACCCCCGCTGACAAAACACCCCAAAGTCAACCCCCGCTCACAAACCGCCCCGAAGTCAACCCCCCCACTGACAAACCGCCCCAAAGTCAACCCCCGCTCACAAACCTCCCCAAAGTCAACCCCCCCACTGACAAACCGCCCCAAAGTCAACCCCCGCTCACAAACCGCCCCAAAGTCAACCCCCCCACTGACAAACCGCCCCAAAGTCAACCCCTCGCTGACAAACTGCGCCCAGAGTCAACCCCCCACTGACAAACCGCCCCAGAGTAAACCCCACACCTTTTACACATTTTACAAAAGTCTCAGAGTGTGAGTCCCGTTGTCGTCCGGTCTGCGACGGACATTTTTAACCAAAGTTTATGAATGAAAGAAAACAATAAAGTTGTGAGGAAAACCTGAAGAGCTTCCTGTGTTTCTTATATCTCTGTGAGCTGTGGTTCTAAGTTGGTCAGGTTGTTGGCTGTGGCCTGTGTTGGTCCACTCCTCTTCAGTGGCTGTGGAGTTGCTCGATATTGGCAGGAACTGGAACACGCAGCCATATTTACCAACCCAGAGATCTCTGCTGCCCTCTGCTGCCCTCTGCTGGTCTCTACTGCCCTCTGCTGGTCTCTGCTGGTCACTGCTGCCTGCTGCTGGTCTCTGCTGCCCTCTGCTGGCCTCTGCTGGTCTCTGCTGGTCTCTGCTGCCCTCTGTTGGTCTCTGCTGCCCTCTGCTGCCCTCTGTTGGTCTCTGCTGCCCTCTGTTGGTCTCTGCTGCCCTCTGCTGGTCTCTGCTGTCCTCTGCTGGTCTCTGCTGCCCTCTGCTGGTCTCTGCTGGTCTCTGCTGGTCACTGCTGCCTGCTGCTGGTCTCTGCTGCCCTCTGCTGCCCTCTGCTGCCCTCTGCTGGTCTCTGCTGGTCTCTGCTGGTCACTGCTGCCCGCTGCTGGTCACTGCTGCCCTCTGCTGACCTCTGCTGGTCTCTGCTGGTCACTGCTGCCCTCTGCTGGTCTTTGTTGGTCTCTGCTGCCCTCTGCTGGTCTCTGCTGCCCTCTGCTGGTCTCTGCTGGTCTCTGCTGCCCTCTGTTGGTCTCTGCTGGCCTCTGCTGGTCTCTTCTGCCCTCTGCTGCCCTCTGTTGGTCTCTGCTGCCCTCTGCTGATCTCTGTTGGTCTCTGCTGCCCTCTGCTGGTCTCTGCTGGTCTCTGCTGCCCTCTGTTGGTCTCTGCTGGCCTCTGCTGGTCTCTTCTGCCCTCTGCTGCCCTCTGTTGGTCTCTGCTGCCCTCTGCTGATCTCTGTTGGTCTCTGCTGCCCTCTGCTGGTCTCTGCTGCCCTCTGTTGGTCTCTGCTGGTCTCTGCTGGTCTCTGCTGCCCTCTGCTGCCCTCTGTTGGTCACTGCTGACCTCTGCTGGTCTCTGTTGGTCTCTGCTGCCCTCTGCTGGTCTCTGCTGCCCTCTGTTGGTCTCTGCTGGCCTCTGCTGGTCTCTGCTGCCCTCTGCTGCCCTCTGTTGGTCTCTGCTGCCCTCTGCTGACCTCTGCTGGTCTCTGCTGACCTCTGCTGGTCTCTGCTGGTCTCTGCTGACCTCTGCTGCCCTCTGCTGGTCTCTGCTGATCTCTGCTGGTCTCTGCTGGTCTCTGCTGGTCTCTGCTGGTCTCTGCTGACCTCTGCTGACCTCTGCTGGTCTCTGCTGGTCTCTGCTGGTCTCTGCTGGTCTCTGC
This sequence comes from Bostrychus sinensis, assembly GCA_020698575.1. Taxonomy (NCBI): domain Eukaryota; kingdom Metazoa; phylum Chordata; class Actinopteri; order Gobiiformes; family Eleotridae; genus Bostrychus; species Bostrychus sinensis. Next base: position 43,198,461 of record CM036243.1, on the reverse strand, counting down.
TGGTCTCTGCTGACCTCTGCTGGTCTCTGCTGGCCTCTGCTGACCTCTGCTGGTCTCTGCTGACCTCTGCTGACCTCTGCTGGTCTCTGCTGGTCTCTGCTGACCTCTGCTGGTCTCTGCTGCCCTCTGCTGACCTCTGCTGGTCTCTGCTGACCTCTGCTGGTCTCTGCTGGTCTCTGCTGACCTCTGCTGGTCTCTGCTGACCTCTGCTGACCTCTGCTGGTCTCTGCTGACCTCTGCTGACCTCTGCTGGTCTCTGCTGGTCTCTGCTGACCTCTTTTGGTCACTGCTGACCTCTGCTGGTCACTGCTGCCCTCTGCTGCCCTCTGTTGGTCTCTGCTGCCCTCTGCTGGTCTCTGCTGGTCTCTGCTGATCTCCGCTGGTCACTGCTGCCCTCTGCTGCCCTCTGCTGGTCTCTGCTGACCTCTGCTGACCTCTGCTGACCTCTGCTGGTCTCTGCTGGTCTCTGCTGACCTCTTTTGGTCACTGCTGACCTCTGCTGGTCACTGCTGCCCTCTGCTGGTGTCTGCTGACCTCTGCTGGTCACTGCTGCCCTCTGCTTGTCTCTGCTGGCCTCTGCTGCCCTCTGCTGGTCTCTGCTGACCTCTACTGACCTCTGCTGACCTCTGCTGGTCTCTGCTGTCCTCTGCTAACCTCTGCTGCCCTCTGCTGACCTCTGCTGGTCTCTGCTGGTCTCTGCTGACCTCTTTTGGTCACTGCTGACCTCTGCTGGTCACTGCTGCCCTCTGCTGGTGTCTGCTGACCTCTGCTGGTCACTGCTGCCCTCTGCTGGTCTCTGCTGGTCTCTGTTGCCTGCTGCTGGTCTCTGCTGCCCTCTGCTGGTCTCTGCTGCCCTCTGCTGGTCTCTGCTGGTCTCTGCTGCCCTCTGCTGCCCTCTGCTGGTCTCTGCTGGTCACTGCTGCCCTCTGCTGGTCTTTGTTGGTCTCTGCTGCCCTCTGCTGGTCTTTGTTGGTCTCTGCTGCCCTCTGCTGGTCTCTGCTGCCCTCTGTTGGTCTCTGCTGGCCTCTGCTGGTCTCTGCTGCCCTCTGCTGCCCTCTGCTGCCCTCTGTTGGTCTCTGCTGCCCTCTGCTGGTCACTGCTGCCCTCTGCTGACCTCTGCTGCCCTCTGCTGACCTCTGCTGGTCTCTGCTGACCTCTGCTGGTCTCTGCTGGTCTCTGCTGACCTCTGCTGGTCTCTGCTGACCTCTGCTGCCCTCTGTTGGTCACTGCTGGCCTCTGCTGGTCTCTGCTGCCCTCTGTTGGTCTCTGCTGGCCTCTGCTGGTCTCTGCTGCCCTCTGTTGGTCACTGCTGGCCTCTGCTGGCCTCTGCTGGTCTCTGCTGCCCTCTGCTGCCCTCTGCTGGTCTCTGCTGACCTCTGCTGACCTCTGCTGGTCTCTGCTGGTATCTGCTGACCTCTTTTGGTCACTGCTGAGCTCTGCTGGTCACTGCTGCCCTCTGCTGGTGTCTGCTGACCTCTGCTGGTCACTGCTGCCCTCTGCTGGTCTTTGCTGGTCTCTGCTGGCCTCTGCTGCCCTCTGCTGGTCTCTGCTGACCTCTGCTGACCTCTGCTGGTCTCTGCTGGTCTCTGCTGACCTCTTTTGGTCACTGCTGAGCTCTGCTGGTCACTGCTGCCCTCTGCTGGTGTCTGCTGACCTCTGCTGGTCACTGCTGCCCTCTGCTGGTCTTTGCTGGTCTCTGCTGGCCTCTGCTGCCCTCTGCTGGTCTCTGCTGACCTCTGCTGACCTCTGCTGGTCTCTGCTGGTCTCTGCTGGCCTCTGCTCGTCTCTACTGACCTCTGCTGACCTCTGCTGGTCTCTGCTGGTCACTGCTGTCCTCTGCTAACCTCTGCTGCCCTCTGCTGACCTCTGCTGTCCTCTGCTGGTCACTGCTGCCCTCTGCTGCCCTCTGCTGCCCTCTGCTGGTCACTGCTGACCTCTGCTGGTCACTGCTGCCCTCTGCTGCCCTCTGCTGCCCTCTGCTGGTCTTTGCTGGCCTCTTCTGACCTCTGCTGGTCACTGCTGCCCTCTGCTGACCTCTGCTGGTCACTGCTGCACTCTGCTGCACTCTGCTGGTCACTGCTGTCCTCTGCTAACCTCTGCTGCCCTCTGCTGGTCACTGCTGCCCTCTGCTGGTCTCTGCTGCCCTCTGCTGACCTCTGCTGCCCTCTGCTCGTCTCTGCTGACCTCTGCTGGTCACTGCTGCCCTGTGCTGACCTCTGCTGCCTTCTGCTGCCCTCTGCGGGTCTCTGCTGCCCTCTGCTGACCTCTGCTGACCTCTGCTGGTCACTGCTGCCCTCTGCTGACCTCTGCTGACCTCTGCTGGCCTCTGCTGACCTCTGCTGGTCTCTGCTGGTCTCTGCTGACCTCTTTTGGTCACTGCTGACCTCTGCTGGTCACTGCTGCCCTCTGCTGGTGTCTGCTGCCCTCTGTTGGTCTCTGCTGGCCTCTGCTGGTCTCTGCTGCCCTCTGCTGCCCTCTGTTGGTCACTGCTGGCCTCTGCTGCCCTCTGCTGCCCTCTGTTGGTCACTGCTGGTCTCTGCTGCCCTCTGCTGCCCTCTGTTGGTCTCTGCTGCCCTCTGCTGGTCTCTGCTGGTCTCCGCTGGTCACTGCTGCCCTCTGCTGCCCTCTGCTGGTCTCTGCTGACCTCTGCTGACCTCTGCTGGTCTCTGCTGCCCTCTGCTGCCCTCTGTTGGTCTCTGCTGCCCTCTGCTGGTCTCTGCTGGTCTCCGCTGGTCACTGCTGCCCTCTGCTGCCCTCTGCTGGTCTCTGCTGACCTCTGCTGACCTCTGCTGGTCTCTGCTGCCCTCTGCTGGTCTCTGCTGGCCTCTGCTGACCTCTGCTGGTCTCTGCTGGCCTCTTCTGACCTCTGCTGGTCTCTGCTGGCTTCTTCTGACCTCTGCTGGTCCCTGCTGCCCTCTGCTGGTCCCTGCTGCCCTCTGCTGGTCACTGCTGCCCTCTGCTGGTCTCTGCTGGCCTCTTCTGACCTCTGCTGGCCTCTGCTGCCTTCTGCTGGTCCACGCTGGTCTCTGCTGGTCACTGCTGCCCTCTGCTGGTCTCTGCTGGTCTCTGCTGGCCTCTGCTGGTCACTGCTGCCCTCTGCTGGCCTCTGCTCGTCTCTGCTGGCCTCTGCTGGTCTCTGCTGCCCTCTGCTGGTCTCTGCTGCCCTCTGCTGGTCTCTGCTGCCCTCTGCTGGTCTCTGCTGGCCTTTTCTGACCTCTGCTGGTCTCTGCTGCCCTCTGCTGGTCTCTGCTGCCCTCTGCTGGTCTCTGCTGGCCTCTGCTGGTCTCTGCTGGCCTCTGCTGGCCTCTGCTGCCCTCTGCTGGTCTCTGCTGCCCTCTGCTGGTCTCTGCTGCCCTCTGCTGGCCTCTGCTGGTCTCTGCTGGCCTCTGCTGACCTCTGCTGGTCTCTGCTGGCCTCTTCTGACCTCTGCTGGTCTCTGCTGGCTTCTTCTGACCTCTGCTGGTCCCTGCTGCCCTCTGCTGGTCACTGCTGCCCTCTGCTGGCCTCTGCTGCCCTCTGCTGGTCTCTGCTGGTCTCTGCTGGTCTCTGCTGCCCTCTGCTGGTCTCTGCTGGTCTCTGCTGCCCTCTGCTGGTCTCTGCTGGTCTCTGCTGGCCTCTTCTGACCTCTGCTGGTCACTGCTGGCCTCTGCTGGCCTCTGCTGGTCTCTGCTGGCCTCTGCTGGTCTCTGCTGCCCTCTGCTGGTCTCTGCTGGCCTCTGCTGGCCTCTTCTGACCTCTGCTGGTCTCTGCTGCTCTCTGCTGGTCACTGCTGCCCTCTGCTGGCCTCTGCTGGTCTCTGCTGCCCTCTGCTGGCCTCTGCTGGCCTCTGCTGGCCTCTCCTGGTCTCTGCTGCCCTCTGCTGGTCTCTGCTGCCCTCTGCTGGTCTCTGCTGGTCTCTGCTGGTCTCTGCTAACCTCTGCTGCCCTCTGCTGGTCTTTGCTGGCCTCTTCTGGTCTCTGCTGGTCACTGCTGCCCTCTGCTGGTCTTTGCTGGTCTCTGCTGGTCTCTGCTGCCCTCTGCTGGTCTCTGCTGCCCTCTGCTGGTCTCTGCTGCCCTCTGCTGGCCTCTGCTGGTCTCTGCTGCCCTCTGCTGGCCTCTGCTGGTCTCTGCTGGCCTCTGCTGGTCTCTGCTGCCCTCTGCTGGTCTCTGCTGCCCTCTGCTGGTCTCTGCTGGTCTCTGCTAACCTCTGCTGCCCTCTGCTGCCCTCTGCTGGTCTCTGCTGCCCTCTGCTGGGCTCTGCTGGCCTCTGCTGGGCTCTGCTGGCCTCTGCTGGGCTCTGCTGGCCTCTGCTGGTCTCTGCTGGCCTCTTCTGACCTCTGCTGGTCCCTGCTGCCCTCTGCTAGTCACTGCTGCCCTCTGCTGGTCTCTGCTGGTCTCTGCTGACCTCTGCTGGCCTCTTATGCCCTCTGCTGGTCTCTGCTGGCCTCTTCTGACCTCTGCTGGTCCCTGCTGCCCTCTGCTGGTCACTGCTGCCCTCTGCTGGCCTCTTCTGCCCTCTGCTGGTCTCTGCTGGTCTCTGCTGACCTCTGCTGGTCTCTGCTGGTCTCTGCTGACCTCTGCTGGTCTCTGCTGGTCTTTGCTGACCTCTGCTGGTCTCTGCTGGCCTCTTCTGCCCTCTGCTGGTCTCTGCTGGCCTCTTCTGACCTCTGCTGGTCCCTGCTGCCCTCTGCTGGCCTCTTCTGCCCTCTGCTGGTCTCTGCTGGTCTCTGCTGACCTCTGCTGGTCTCTGCTGGCCTCTTCTGCCCTCTGCTGGTCTTTGCTGGCCTCTTCTGACCTCTGCTGGTCACTGCTGCCCTCTGCTGGCCTCTTCTGCCCTCTGCTGGTCTCTGCTGGTCTCTGCTGACCTCTGCTGGTCTCTGCTGGTCTCTGCTGACCTCTGCTGGTCTCTGCTGGTCTTTGCTGACCTCTGCTGGTCTCTGCTGGCCTCTTCTGCCCTCTGCTGGTCTCTGCTGGCCTCTTCTGACCTCTGCTGGTCCCTGCTGCCCTCTGCTGGCCTCTTCTGCCCTCTGCTGGTCTCTGCTGGTCTCTGCTGACCTCTGCTGGTCTCTGCTGGCCTCTTCTGCCCTCTGCTGGTCTTTGCTGGCCTCTTCTGACCTCTGCTGGTCACTGCTGCCCTCTGCTGGCCTCTTCTGCCCTCTGCTGGTCTCTGCTGGTCTCTGCTGACCTCTGCTGGTCTCTGCTGGTCTCTGCTGCCCTCTGCTGGTCTCTGCTGGTCTTTGCTGACCTCTGCTGGTCTCTGCTGGCCTCTTCTGCCCTCTGCTGGTCTCTGCTGGCCTCTTCTGACCTCTGCTGGTCCCTGCTGCTCTCTGCTGGCCTCTTCTGCCCTCTGCTGGTCTCTGCTGGTCTCTGCTGGCCTCTTCTGCCCTCTGCTGGTCTCTGCTGGCCTCTTCTGACCTCTGCTGGTCACTGCTGCCCTCTGCTGGCCTCTTCTGCCCTCTGCTGGTCTCTGCTGGTCTCTGCTGACCTCTGCTGCCCTCTGCTGGCCTCTTCTGCCCTCTGCTGGTCTCTGCTGGTCTCTGCTGACCTCTGCTGGTCTTTGCTGGTCTCTGCTGACCTCTGCTGGTCTCTGCTGGTCTTTGCTGACCTCTGCTGGTCTCTGCTGGTCTCTGCTGCCCTCTGCTGGTCTCTGCTGGCCTCTTCTGACCTCTGCTGGCCTCTTTTTTCCCATAGCTGGGTTTTTTTTTAGGAGTTTTTCCTTAAGAGAAGGAGGGTCTAAGGACAGGAGTGTCCTGGCTCTGTTTAGTTTAGTGTAGTTATTGTTTGTGCTGATTGTGTGTTTATGTTTGATCAACTGTTTGTATCTCTCTCAACCCTGGAACTCTCTGCAACTTCTCTGTTGAGCCGCAGGAGGATACGAGTTCACTTTGTCTGAAACAAACACACACAGGTGTTCAGACCAGACCAGGACTAAAACCAGGACTAAAACCAGGACTAAACCAGAACTAAACCAGGACTAAACCAGGACTAAACCAGGACTAAACCAGGACTAAAACCAGGACTAAACCAGGGCTAAACCAGGACTAAACCAGGACTAAAACCAGGAATAAACCAGGACTAAACCAGGTCTAAACCAGGACTAAACCAGGACTAAAACCAGGAATAAACCAGGACTAAACCAGGACTAAAACCAGGAATAAACCAGAACTAAACCAGGGCTAAACCAGGACTAAACCAGGACTAAAACCAGGACTAAACCAGGACTAAAACCAGGTCTAAACCAAGTCTAAACCAGGTCTAAACCAGGTCTAAACCAGAACTAAACCAGGTCTTACTGCTGAGCGCTGAGAGGAAGACCCTGAAGAACCTCTGGGCGTAGTCCTGCTGGTCCGCTCTGAGCCGGTCTAAGTGGATCAGGTGCTGGTCCAGAGGAGGACTGGCGAGCCTCTCCACCTGAGTGCGGTTAAACCCGGAGCCCACGGTGAGCACGAACACGGCCACGCCCTCACACAAGGCCTTCTGGGAAAGGAAGTCCAGCCGGGCCCGGTCCTTCTGGGACGGGGACTGAGTGCCCGCCACGAACAACAGCGCCTTCTGTCTGCGAGCGGGACTGGACTTAAAGACCTGCAGAGACCAGAGACCGGGGTTCATCGCCGGGCCGACGCTCAGAGACACACTTCACCTGGACAGGTGCGTCTTTGGTCCTCACCTCTTTCAGAGCGTAGTCCAGGGTCTGTCCCATCAGCGAAGACCCTCTCTGCTGCTGGAGGCTCTGGACCAGGTGAGTCCGGACCTGTTGCAGGTTCTGGTACCGGTCCAGTCCGAACTCCAGCGTGGGGACGGAGCCGCTCTGTTGGACCAGGGCGACTCGGACCTGTCCCGCGGCCGGTCTCTGGGGCTGGGGACTGAGCTGGACCTGAGACACCACGGACCCCAGGAGCTCCTGCGCCCCCTGGAACTCATCCTGAGGAACCTCCCTGGAACCGTCCACCACCAGGGTCAAGTCCAGGTTCATGGACACGGGACTGGGCCGGTGCTGGATGAAGGAGCAGAGCTCGGACGGACTACAGGGGTCTGAGAGAGAGGTTTTAGATCCACACAGTCAACAAATGCAGTAGACATAAAAACTACTGCTTTAGTACTGTGGGACTAAGGATAGACCTAGTTTAGACCTGGTCTTGGTCTAGACTGACCGTAGCAGATGGCACAGCTCCTGATCTTCTGGAGGCTGGAGGCTTGGTCACGACGCAGAATTGTGAACATGGAGTTTCCAGAGTCGTCCACCTGAAAAACACACCACAGAGTCCTGGTTTAGCCCTGGTTTAGCCTTGGTTTAATCCTGGTTTAGTCCTGGTCTGGACCCACCTGCAGGGCCTTCTCCACCTCCGGAGCGGTCCTCAGGGAGACCACCGCGGGGACGATGCCCCGGGCGCGCAGCTCCATGACGGCCGTGACCAGCTCGGCCGTGTCCTGGGTGGGACCGCCGGACAGGAACACGGCCACCTTCCGGACCGTGGCCCCGGACCGGACTCGCTTGAAAACGTTGTGGCCCACGAACCTCATGGCGGCGCCGAGCTGACGGCGGCTCGAGGTCCTGTCCAGAGCGATGTTCTTCACCGCCTCGATCAGCTGCCGCTTACGCCTGTAGTCCGAGAACCGGACCAGGTACTTGGTCCTGACGCTGTACCCGACCACGGCCACCCGAGCGCCGCTGGGACAGTTACTCTCGCTGATGGACAGGTCTGAGAGGAGGGACAGCACAGAGGAGCGCTGGCGCTCAAACGCCTCACTGTCCACGTCCTCCGACATGTCCAGGGCCAAGACCAGCTCTGTGGGGAAGGCCGGGCAGTCCACGCGGTCTGGGGCAGAGGAAGGACAGTGAGTCTCAGAGGAAGGACAGTGAGTCTCAGAGGAAGGACAGTGAGTCTCAGAGGAAGGACAGTGAGTCTCAGAGGAAGGACAGTGAGTCTCAGAGGAAGGACAGTGAGTCCTAGAGGAAGGACAGTGAGTCTCAGAGGAAGGACAGTGAGTCTCAGAGGAAGGACAGTGAGTCTCAGAGGAAGGACAGTGAGGCTCAGAGGAAGAACAGTGAGTCTCAGAGGAAGGACAGTGAGTCTCAGAGGAAGGACAGTGAGTCTCAGAGGAAGGACAGTGAGTCTGGAGCAGAGGAAGGACAGTGAGTCTCAGAGGAAGGACAGTGAGTCTGGAGCAGAGGAAGGACAGTGAGTCCCAGAGGAAGGACAGTGAGTCTGGAGCTGAGGAAGGACAGTGAGTCTCAGAGGAAGGACAGTGAGTCTGGAGCAGAGGAAGGACAGTGAGTCTCAGAGGAAGGACAGTGAGTCCCAGAGGAAGGACAGTGAGTCTCAGAGGAAGGACAGTGAGTCTCAGAGGAAGGACAGTGAGGCTCAGAGGAAGGACAGTGAGTCTCAGAGGAAGGACAGTGAGTCTGGAGCAGAGGAAGGACAGTGAGTCTCAGAGGAAGGACAGTGAGTCCCAGAGGAGGGACAGTGAGTCTCAGAGGAAGGACAGTGAGTCTCAGAGGAAGGACAGTGAGTCTGGAGCAGAGGAAGGACAGTGAGGCTCAGAGGAAGGACAGTGAGGCTCAGAGGAAGGACAGTGAGTCTCAGAGGAAGGACAGTGAGTCTCAGAGGAAGGACAGTGAGGCTCAGAGGAAGAACAGTGAGTCTCAGAGGAAGGACAGTGAGTCTCAGAGGAAGGACAGTGAGTCTCAGAGGAAGGACAGTGGGGCTCAGAGGAAGAACAGTGAGTCTCAGAGGAAGGACAGTGAGTCTCAGAGGAAGGACAGTGAGGCTCAGAGGAAGGACAGTGAGTCTCAGAGGAAGGACAGTGAGTCTCAGAGGAAGGACAGTGAGTCTCAGAGGAAGGACAGTGAGGCTCAGAGGAAGAACAGTGAGTCCTAGAGGAAGGACAGTGGGGCTCAGAGGAAGGACAGTGAGTCTCAGAGGAAGGACAGTGAGTCTCAGAGGAAGGACAGTGAGTCCCAGAGGAAGGACAGTGAGTCTCAGAGGAAGGACAGTGAGTCTCAGAGGAAGGACAGTGAGTCTCAGAGGAAGGACAGTGAGTCCCAGAGGAAGGACAGTGAGGCTCAGAGGAAGGACAGTGAGTCCCAGAGGAAGGACAGTGAGTCTCAGAGGAAGGACAGTGAGTCTCAGAGGAAGGACAGTGAGTCTCAGAGGAAGGACAGTGAGTCTCAGAGGAAGGACAGTGAGTCTGGAGCAGAGGAAGGACAGTGAGTCTCAGAGGAAGGACAGTGAGTCCCAGAGGAAGGACAGTGAGTCTCAGAGGAAGGACAGTGAGTCTGGAGCAGAGGAAGGACAGTGAGTCTCAGAGGAAGGACAGTGAGTCTCAGAGGAAGGACAGTGAGTCTCAGAGGAAGGACAGTGAGTCTCAGAGGAAGGACAGTGAGTCTCAGAGGAAGGACAGTGAGTCTGGAGCAGAGGAAGGACAGTGAGTCTCAGAGGAAGGACAGTGAGTCTCAGAGGAAGGACAGTGAGTCTCAGAGGAAGGACAGTGAGTCTCAGAGGAAGGACAGTGAGGCTCAGAGGAAGGACAGTGAGTCTCAGAGGAAGGACAGTGAGTCTGGAGCAGAGGAAGGACAGTGAGTCTCAGAGGAAGGACAGTGAGTCTCAGAGGAAGGACAGTGAGTCTCAGAGGAAGGACAGTGAGTCTCAGAGGAAGGACAGTGAGTCTCAGAGGAAGGACAGTGAGTCTCAGAGGAAGGACAGTGAGTCTCAGAGGAAGGACAGTGAGTCTCAGAGAAAGGACAGTGAGTCTCAGAGGAAGGACAGTGAGTCTGGAGCAGAGGAAGGACAGTGAGTCTCAGAGGAAGGACAGTGAGTCTGGAGCAGAGGAAGGACAGTGAGTCTCAGAGGAAGGACAGTGAGTCTCAGAGGAAGGACAGTGAGTCTCAGAGGAAGGACAGTGAGTCTCAGAGGAAGGACAGTGAGTTTCAGAGGAAGGACAGTGAGTCTCAGAGGAAGGACAGTGAGTCTCAGAGGAAGGACAGTGAGTCTCAGAGGAAGGACAGTGAGTTTCAGAGGAAGGACAGTGAGTCTCAGAGGAAGGACAGTGAGTCTCAGAGGAAGGACAGTGAGTCTCAGAGAAAGGACAGTGAGTCTGGAGCAGAGGAAGGACAGTGAGTCTCAGAGGAAGGACAGTGAGTCTCAGAGGAAGGACAGTGAGTCTCAGAGGAAGGACAGTGAGTCTCAGAGGAAGGACAGTGAGTCTCAGAGGAAGGACAGTGAGTCTCAGAGGAAGGACAGTGAGTCTCAGAGGAAGGACAGTGAGCCACTGAAGGTGTTTTAGACTCAGTGATAATTTCATAAATATGCAGCTGGGTTTTAGACAGAAACATTCTTTCTGCTGCTCTGAAGGTTTTAAATGATTCTGTTTAAGCTTGATTTTAAAAAACTACCGTGATTCTGTTTTTATCGCTCTGACTCAGGCACCGTGGCCTCTCTCATGGTTTGTGGACAGTCAGGAAGAACACAGTGTGGCTGGCTCCAGGTCTTCTCTTCATGAGGAGTCTAAAGGAGAGCCTCAGGGCTCGATCTTAGGCCCCATTTTATTTTCTATTTTTATTTTTATCTGTGTGTGGATCCTGTGTGCCATATATCAGTCATGTGGCTCTAGAGTTCTTACCCAGGCTCTGGAGTTCTTACCCAGGCTCTGGAGTTCTTACCCAGGCTCTAGAGTTCTTACCCAGGCTCTGGAGTTCTTACCCAGGCTCTAGAGTTCTTACCCAGGCTCTGGAGTTCTTACCCAGGCTCTAGAGTTCTTACCCAGGCTCTAGAGTTCTTACCCAGGCTCTGGAGTTCTTACCCAGGCTCTAGAGTTCTTACCCAGGCTCTGGAGTTCTTACCCAGGCTCTGGAGTTCTTACCCAGGCTCTGGAGTTCTCTGCCTCCTGTGCCTGGGTTACTCTTCAGTCGTTACTGAAACTGTCAGATCTTATCTCTTGGTGCTGGTTTTTTGTTTTTGTTTTGTTGTTTTGTTTTGTTTTTTTGTTAAACATTAGCAGCAGCATTTGTCTGTTCTCATCAGTGAAGTGGTTCCATCAGGCTTAAGTTGGAGGACGTCAGGGGTTTGATTCCCCGACCGGGGGGACCGGTCTGAGAGACTCTGATCAGGACCGGTCTGAGAGACTCTGGTCAGGACCGGTCTGAGAGACTCAGAGGACCGGTCTGAGAGACTCTGGTCAGGACCGGTCTGAGAGACTCTGGTCAGGACCGGTCTGAGAGACTCTGGTCAGGACCGGTCTGAGAGACTCTGATCAGGACTGGTCTGAGAGACTCAGAGGACCGGTCTGAGAGAATCTGGGAGGACCAATCTGAGAGACTCTGGTCAGGACCGGTCTGAGAGACTCTGGTCAGGACCGGTCTGAGAGACTCTGGTCAGGACCGGTCTGAGAGACTCTGATCAGGACAGGTCTGAGAGACTCTGGTCAGGACTGGTCTGAGAGACTCTGGTCAGGACCGGTCTGAGAGACTCTGGTCAGGACAGCTCTGAGAGACTCTGGTCAGGACTGGTCTGAGAGACTCTGGTCAGGACCGGTCTGAGAGACTCTGGTCAGGACAGCTCTGAGAGACTCTGGTCAGGACCGGTCTGAGAGACTCTGGTCAGGACCGGTCTGAGAGACTCTGGTCAGGACCGGTCTGAGAGACTCTGGTCAGGACAGCTCTGAGAGACTCTGGTCAGGACCGGTCTGAGAGACTCTGGTCAGGACAGCTCTGAGAGACTCTGGTCAGGACCGGTCTGAGAGAATCTGGGAGGACTCAGTGCTAAATGAAAGCATGAGCGATGTTTTTCTGGAGCGGCTCTGAGGCAGAGGAGTCGCTGAGGAGGAGTCGCTGAGGAGGAGTCGCTGAGGAGGAGTCGCTGAGGAGGAGTCGCTGAGGAGGAGTCGTACCGAAGCAGCAGGCTGAAGACGAGACAAGAAGGAGATAAGGAACATTAAAGTCAGTTCCACAGAAGCACAGCGGTTTTTCACAGACACAGTGTGGAACTCACCGCAGTTCTCTCGGATCTTGGAGATGATCTGGCACTCCTTCAGAACACAGACAGAACATTATTCACCCGTTCATTAGAAGGAGCAGGTTTCATCACATTATTCACCCGTTCATTAGAAGGAGCAGGTTTCATCACATCATTCACCCGTTCATTAGAAGGACCAGGTTCATCACATCATTCACCCGTTCATTAGAAGGAGCAGGTTTCATCACATCATTCACCCGTTCATTAGAAGGAGCAGGTTTCATCACATCATTCACCCGTTCATTAGAAGGAGGAGGTTTCATCACATCATTCACCCGTTCATTAGAAGGAGGAGGTTTCATCACATCATTCACCCGTTCATTAGAAGGAGGAGGTTTCATCACATCATTCACCCGTTCATTAGAAGGAGGAGGTTTCATCACATCATTCACCCGTTCATTAGAAGGAGGAGGTTTCATCACATCATTCACCCGTTCATTAGAAGGAGGAGGTTAGAGACTTACGTTCTGCCGCACTCCGGGACGACCTCGAGGACCCTAAACGCAGCACAAGACAAACACGAGGCGTTTGAGTTTGTGGGAAAACAGAGCCTTCCTCAGACAGAGCTAAAACAGCAGAGCCACTATGGGCCTGAGGCGGGGCCACGCTGAGTTCTACTCTCACCTTGTGTCCCGCGTACCCCGGGTCTCCTGGACTTCCAGGCTGTCCCGGGACGCCGGAGTTCCCCTGGAGAGACATCAGGGTTAGACTGAGACTAAACCAGGACTAAACCAGGACTAAACCAGGACTAAACCAGGACTAAACCAGGTCTAAACCAGGTCTAAACCAGGGCTAAACCAGGACTAAACCAGGACTAAACCAGGACTAAACCAGGACTAAACCAGGTCTAAACCAGGACTAAACCAGGACTAAACCAGGACTAAACCAGGTCTAAACCAGGTCTAAACCAGGTCTAAACCAGGGCTAAACCAGGACTAAACCAGGACTAAACCAGGACTAAACCAGGTCTAAACCAGGTCTAAACCAGGACTAAACCAGGACTAAACCAGGACTAAACCAGGTCTAAACCAGGACTAAGCCAGGTCTAAACCAGGACTAAACCAAGACTAAACCAGGACTAAACCAGGTCTAAACCAGGACTAAACCAGGTCTAAACCAGGACTAAACCAGGACTAAACCAGGTCTAAACCAGGACTAAACCAGGACTAAACCAGGACTAAACCAGGGCTAAACCAGGACTAAACCAGGACTAAACCAGGACTAAACCAGGTCTAAACCAGGACTAAACCAGGTCTAAACCAGGACTAAACCAGGTCTAAACCAGGACTAAACCAAGACTAAACCAGGACTAAACCAGGTCTAAACCAGGACTAAACCAAGACTAAACCAGGACTAAACCAGGTCTAAACCAGGACTAAACCAGGTCTAAACCAGGTCTAAACCAGGACTAAACCAGGACTAAACCAGGACTAAACCAGGACTAAACCAGGACTAAACCAGGTCTAAACCAGGTCTAAACCAGGACTAAACCAGGACTAAACCAGGACTAAACCAGGACTAAACCAAGACTAAACCAGGTCTAAACCAGGACTAAACCAGGTCTAAACCAGGACTAAACCAGGACTAAACCAGGTCTAAACCAGGACTAAACCAGGACTAAACCAGGACTAAACCAGGACTAAACCAGGTCTAAACCAGGACTAAACCAGGTCTAAACCAGGACTAAACCAGGACTAAACCAGGACTAAACCAGGTCTAAACCAGGACTAAACCAGGACTAAACCAGGACTAAACCAGGTCTAAACCAGGACTAAACCAGGACTAAACCAGGTCTAAACCAGGTCTAAACCAGGACTAAACCAGGACTAAACCAGGACTAAACCAGGTCTAAACCAGGACTAAACCAGGACTAAACCAGGACTAAACCAGGACTAAACCAGGTCTAAACCAGGACTAAACCTGGGCTAAACCAGGTCTAAACCAGAACTAAACCAGGTCTAAACCAGTTCTAAACCAGGACTAAACCAGGTCTAAACCAGGACTAAACCAGGACTAAACCAGGACTAAACCAGGACTAAACCAGGTCTAAACCAGGACTAAACCAGGTCTAAACCAGGTCTAAACCAGGTCTAAACCAGGACTAAAACAGAACTAAACCAATACTAAACCAGGACTAAACCAGGACTAAACCAGGTCTAAACCAGGTCTAAACCAGGACTAAACCAGGACTAAACCAGGACTAAACCAGGTCTAAACCAGGTCTAAACCAGGACTAAACCAGGACTAAAACAGAACTAAACCAGGACTAAACCAGGACTAAACCAGGACTAAACCAGGTCTAAACCAGGACTAAACCAGGACTAAACCAGGTCTAAACCAGGTCTAAACCAGGACTAAACCAGGACTAAACCAGGACTAAACCAGGACTAAACCAGGTCTAAACCAGGACTAAACCAGGTCTAAACCAGGACTAAACCAGGACTAAACCAGGACTAAACCAGGACTAAACCAGGTCTAAACCAGAACTAAACCAGGTCTAAACCAGGTCTAAACCAGGACTAAACCAGGTCTAAACCAGGACTAAACCAGGACTAAACCAGGACTAAACCAGGTCTAAACCAGGTCTAAACCAGGACTAAACCAGGTCTAAACCAGGTCTAAACCAGGTCTAAACCAGGACTAAAACAGAACTAAACCAATACTAAACCAGGACTAAACCAGGACTAAACCAGGTCTAAACCAGGTCTAAACCAGGACTAAACCAGGACTAAACCAGGTCTAAACCAGGTCTAAACCAGGACTAAACCAGGACTAAACCAGGTCTAAACCAGGACTAAACCAGGACTAAACCAGGACTAAATCAGGTCTAAACCAGGACTAAACCAGGTCTAAACCAGGTCTAAACCAGGACTAAACCAGGTCTAAACCAGGTCTAAACCAGGACTAAACCAGGTCTAAACCAGGACTAAACCAGGTCTAAACCAGGACTAAACCAGGTCTAAACCAGGTCTAAACCAGGACTAAACCAGGACTAAACCAGGTTTAAACCAGGTCTAAACCAGGACTAAACCAGGACTAAACCAGGTCTAAACCAGGACAAAACCAGGACAAAACCAGGTCTAAACCAGGTCTAAACCAGGACTAAACCAGGACTAAACCAGGTCTAAACCAGGACTAAACCAGGACTAAACCAGGTCTAAACCAGGACTAAACCAGGACTAAACCAGGTCTAAACCAGGTCTAAACCAGGACTAAACCAGGACTAAACCAGGTCTAAACCAGGACTAAACCAGGACTAAAAGAAAACTAAACCAATACTAAACCAGGACTAAACCAGGACTAAACCAGGACTAAACCAGGACTAAACCAGGACTAAAACAGAACTAAACCAGGTCTAAACCAGGTCTAAACCAGGTCTAAACCAGGTATAAACCAGGTCTAAACCAGGACTAAACCAGGTCTAAACCAGGACTAAACCAGGACTAAACCAGGTCTAAACCAGGTCTTAACCAGGTCTTAACCAGGACTAAACCAGGACTAAACCAGGTCTAAACCAGGACTAAACCAGGACTAAACCAGGACTAACCGAGGTCTAAACCAGGACTAAACCAGGACTAAACCAGGACTAAACCAGGACTAAACCAGGACTAAACCAGGTCTAAACCAGGACTAAACCAGGACTAAACCAGGACTAAACCAGGGCTAAACCAGGACTAAACCAGGACTAAACCAGGACTAAACCAGGTCTAAACCAGGACTAAACCAGGTCTAAACCAGGACTAAACCAGGTCTAAACCAGGACTAAACCAAGACTAAACCAGGACTAAACCAGGTCTAAACCAGGACTAAACCAAGACTAAACCAGGACTAAACCAGGTCTAAACCAGGACTAAACCAGGTCTAAACCAGGGCTAAACCAGGACTAAACCAGGACTAAACCAGGACTAAACCAGGACTAAACCAGGACTAAACCAGGTCTAAACCAGGTCTAAACCAGGACTAAACCAGGACTAAACCAGGACTAAACCAGGACTAAACCAAGACTAAACCAGGTCTAAACCAGGACTAAACCAGGTCTAAACCAGGACTAAACCAGGACTAAACCAGGTCTAAACCAGGACTAAACCAGGACTAAACCAGGACTAAACCAGGACTAAACCAGGTCTAAACCAGGACTAAACCAGGTCTAAACCAGGACTAAACCAGGACTAAACCAGGACTAAACCAGGTCTAAACCAGGACTAAACCAGGACTAAACCAGGACTAAACCAGGTCTAAACCAGGACTAAACCAGGACTAAACCAGGTCTAAACCAGGTCTAAACCAGGACTAAACCAGGACTAAACCAGGACTAAACCAGGTCTAAACCAGGACTAAACCAGGACTAAACCAGGACTAAACCAGGACTAAACCAGGTCTAAACCAGGACTAAACCTGGGCTAAACCAGGTCTAAACCAGAACTAAACCAGGTCTAAACCAGTTCTAAACCAGGACTAAACCAGGTCTAAACCAGGACTAAACCAGGACTAAACCAGGACTAAACCAGGACTAAACCAGGTCTAAACCAGGACTAAACCAGGTCTAAACCAGGTCTAAACCAGGTCTAAACCAGGACTAAAACAGAACTAAACCAATACTAAACCAGGACTAAACCAGGACTAAACCAGGTCTAAACCAGGTCTAAACCAGGACTAAACCAGGACTAAACCAGGACTAAACCAGGTCTAAACCAGGTCTAAACCAGGACTAAACCAGGACTAAAACAGAACTAAACCAGGACTAAACCAGGACTAAACCAGGACTAAACCAGGTCTAAACCAGGACTAAACCAGGACTAAACCAGGTCTAAACCAGGTCTAAACCAGGACTAAACCAGGACTAAACCAGGACTAAACCAGGACTAAACCAGGTCTAAACCAGGACTAAACCAGGTCTAAACCAGGACTAAACCAGGACTAAACCAGGACTAAACCAGGACTAAACCAGGTCTAAACCAGAACTAAACCAGGTCTAAACCAGGTCTAAACCAGGACTAAACCAGGTCTAAACCAGGACTAAACCAGGACTAAACCAGGACTAAACCAGGTCTAAACCAGGTCTAAACCAGGACTAAACCAGGTCTAAACCAGGTCTAAACCAGGTCTAAACCAGGACTAAAACAGAACTAAACCAATACTAAACCAGGACTAAACCAGGACTAAACCAGGTCTAAACCAGGTCTAAACCAGGACTAAACCAGGACTAAACCAGGTCTAAACCAGGTCTAAACCAGGACTAAACCAGGACTAAACCAGGACTAAACCAGGACTAAACCAGGACTAAATCAGGTCTAAACCAGGACTAAACCAGGACTAAACCAGGTCTAAACCAGGACTAAACCAGGACTAAACCAGGACTAAATCAGGTCTAAACCAGGACTAAACCAGGTCTAAACCAGGTCTAAACCAGGACTAAACCAGGTCTAAACCAGGTCTAAACCAGGACTAAACCAGGTCTAAACCAGGACTAAACCAGGTCTAAACCAGGACTAAACCAGGTCTAAACCAGGTCTAAACCAGGACTAAACCAGGACTAAACCAGGTTTAAACCAGGTCTAAACCAGGACTAAACCAGGACTAAACCAGGTCTAAACCAGGACAAAACCAGGACAAAACCAGGTCTAAACCAGGTCTAAACCAGGACTAAACCAGGACTAAACCAGGTCTAAACCAGGACTAAACCAGGACTAAACCAGGTCTAAACCAGGACTAAACCAGGACTAAACCAGGTCTAAACCAGGTCTAAACCAGGACTAAACCAGGACTAAACCAGGTCTAAACCAGGACTAAACCAGGACTAAAAGAAAACTAAACCAATACTAAACCAGGACTAAACCAGGACTAAACCAGGACTAAACCAGGACTAAAACAGAACTAAACCAGGTCTAAACCAGGTCTAAACCAGGTCTAAACCAGGTATAAACCAGGTCTAAACCAGGACTAAACCAGGTCTAAACCAGGACTAAACCAGGACTAAACCAGGTCTAAACCAGGTCTTAACCAGGTCTTAACCAGGACTAAACCAGGACTAAACCAGGTCTAAACCAGGACTAAACCAGGACTAAACCAGGACTAACCGAGGTCTAAACCAGGACTAAACCAGGACTAAACCAGGACTAAACCAGGACTAAACCAGGACTAAACCAGGACTAAAACAGAACTAAACCAGGTCTAAACCAGGTCTAAACCAGGACTAAACCAGGTCTAAACCAGGTCTAAACCAGGACTAAACCAGGTCTAAACCAGGACTAAACCAGGTCTAAACCAGGACTAAACCAGGTCTAAACCAGGTCTAAACCAGGACTAAACCAGGACTAAACCAGGTCTAAACCAGGTCTAAACCAGGACTAAACCAGGACTAAACCAGGTCTAAACCAGGACTAAACCAGGTCTAAACCAGGTCTAAACCAGGACTAAACCAGGTCTAAACCAGGTCTAAACCAGGTCTAAACCAGGACTAAACCAGGTCTAAACCAGGTCTAAACCAGGACTAAACCAGGTCTAAACCAGGTCTAAACCAGGACTAAACCAGGTCTAAACCAGGTCTAAACCAGGTCTAAACCAGGACTAAACCAGGTCTAAACCAGGACTAAACCAGACTAAACCAGGACTAAACCAGTTCTAAACCAGGTCTAAACCAGGACTAAACCAGGACTAAACCAGGACTAAACCAGGTCTAAACTAGGACTAAACCAGGTCTAAACCAGGACTAAACCAGGTCTAAACTAGGACTAAACCAGGTCTAAACCAGGACTAAACCAGGTCTAAACCAGGACTAAACCAGGGCTAAACCAGGGCTAAACCAGGTCTAAACCAGGACTAAACCAGGTCTAAACCAGGGCTAAACCAGGACTAAACCGGGTCTAAACCAGGACTAAACCAGGACTAAACCAGGTCTAAACCAGGACTAAACCAGGTCTAAACCAGGTCTAAACCAGGGCTAAACCAGGTCTAAACCAGGGCTAAACCAGGTCTAAACCAGGACTAAACCAGGTCTAAACCAGGGCTAAACCAGGGCTTAACCAGGACTAAACCAGGACTAAACCAGGTCTAAACCAGGTCTAAACCAGGACTAAACCAGGACTAAACCAGGTCTAAACCAGGACTAAACCAGGACTAAACCAGGTCTAAACCAGGTCTAAACCAGGACTAAACCAGGACTAAACCAGGTCTAAACCAGGACTAAACCAGGACTAAAAGAAAACTAAACCAATACTAAACCAGGACTAAACCAGGACTAAACCAGGGCTAAACCAGGTCTAAACCAGGTCTAAACCAGGACTAAACCAGGACTAAAACAGAACTAAACCAATACTAAACCAATACTAAACCAGGTCTAAACCAGGTTTAAACCAGGTCTAAACCAGGACTAAACCAGGTCTAAACCAGGTTTAAACCAGGTCTAAACCAGGTCTAAACCAGGACTAAACCAGGACTAAACCAGGTCTAAACCAGGTTTAAACCAGGTCTAAACCAGGTCTAAACCAGGACTAAACCAGGACTAAACCAGGTCTAAACCAGGACTAAACCAGGACTAAACCAGGTCTAAACCAGGTCTAAACCAGGTCTAAACCAGGACTAAACCAGGACTAAACCAGGTCTAAACCAGGTTAAAACCAGGTCTAAACCAGGACTAAACCAGATCTAAACCAGGACTAAACCAGGACTAAACCAGGACTAAAACAGAACTAAACCAGGTCTAAACCAGGTCTAAACCAGGTCTAAGCCAGGTCTAAACCAGGTATAAACCAGGTCTAAACCAGGACTAAACCAGGTCTAAACCAGGACTAAACCAGGACTAAACCAGGTCTAAACCAGGTCTTAACCAGGTCTTAACCAGGACTAAACCAGGACTAAACCAGGTCTAAACCAGGACTAAACCAGGACTAAACCAGGACTAAACCAGGTCTAAACCAGGACTAAACCAGGACTAAACCAGGACTAAACCAGGACTAAAACAGAACTAAACCAGGACTAAACCAGGACTAAACCAGGACTAAACCAGGTCTAAACCAGGTCTAAACCAGGTCTAAACCAGGACTAAACCAGGTCTAAACCAGGTCTAAACCAGGACTAAACCAGGTCTAAACCAGGACTAAACCAGGTCTAAACCAGGACTAAACCAGGTCTAAACCAGGTCTAAACCAGGACTAAACCAGGACTAAACCAGGTCTAAACCAGGTCTAAACCAGGACTAAACCAGGACTAAACCAGGTCTAAACCAGGACTAAACCAGGTCTAAACCAGGTCTAAACCAGGACTAAACCAGGTCTAAACCAGGTCTAAACCAGGTCTAAACCAGGACTAAACCAGGTCTAAACCAGGTCTAAACCAGGACTAAACCAGGACTAAACCAGGTCTAAACCAGGTCTAAACCAGGACTAAACCAGGACTAAACCAGGTCTAAACCAGGTCTAAACCAGGACTAAACCAGGACTAAAAGAAAACTAAACCAATACTAAACCAGGACTAAACCAGGACTAAACCAGGGCTAAACCAGGTCTAAACCAGGTCTAAACCAGGACTAAACCAGGACTAAAACAGAACTAAACCAATACTAAACCAATACTAAACCAGGTCTAAACCAGGTTTAAACCAGGTCTAAACCAGGACTAAACCAGGTCTAAACCAGGTTTAAACCAGGTCTAAACCAGGTCTAAACCAGGACTAAACCGGGTCTAAACCAGGACTAAACCAGGACTAAACCAGGTCTAAACCAGGACTAAACCAGGTCTAAACCAGGTCTAAACCAGGTCTAAACCAGGTCTAAACCAGGTCTAAACCAGGGCTAAACCAGGTCTAAACCAGGACTAAACCAGGTCTAAACCAGGGCTAAACCAGGGCTTAACCAGGGCTTAACCAGGACTAAACCAGGACTAAACCAGGACTAAACCAGGACTAAACCAGGTCTAAACCAGGTCTAAACCAGGTCTAAACCAGGTATAAACCAGGTCTAAACCAGGACTAAACCAGGTCTAAACCAGGACTAAACCAGGACTAAACCAGGTCTAAACCAGGTCTTAACCAGGTCTTAACCAGGACTAAACCAGGACTAAACCAGGTCTAAACCAGGACTAAACCAGGACTAAACCAGGACTAACCGAGGTCTAAACCAGGACTAAACCAGGACTAAACCAGGACTAAACCAGGACTAAACCAGGACTAAACCAGGACTAAAACAGAACTAAACCAATACTAAACCAGGACTAAACCAGGACTAAACCAGGACTAAACCAGGTCTAAACCAGGTCTAAACCAGGTCTAAACCAGGACTAAACCAGGTCTAAACCAGGTCTAAACCAGGACTAAACCAGGTCTAAACCAGGACTAAACCAGGTCTAAACCAGGACTAAACCAGGTCTAAACCAGGTCTAAACCAGGACTAAACCAGGACTAAACCAGGTCTAAACCAGGTCTAAACCAGGACTAAACCAGGACTAAACCAGGTCTAAACCAGGACTAAACCAGGTCTAAACCAGGTCTAAACCAGGACTAAACCAGGTCTAAACCAGGTCTAAACCAGGTCTAAACCAGGACTAAACCAGGTCTAAACCAGGTCTAAACCAGGACTAAACCAGGACTAAACCAGGTCTAAACCAGGTCTAAACCAGGACTAAACCAGGACTAAACCAGGTCTAAACCAGGACTAAACCAGGACTAAAAGAAAACTAAACCAATACTAAACCAGGACTTAACCAGGACTAAACCAGGGCTAAACCAGGTCTAAACCAGGTCTAAACCAGGACTAAACCAGGACTAAAACAGAACTAAACCAATACTAAACCAATACTAAACCAGGTCTAAACCAGCTTTAAACCAGGTCTAAACCAGGACTAAACCAGGTCTAAACCAGGTTTAAACCAGGTCTAAACCAGGTCTAAACCAGGACTAAACCAGGACTAAACCAGGTCTAAACCAGGTTTAAACCAGGTCTAAACCAGGTCTAAACCAGGACTAAACCAGGACTAAACCAGGTCTAAACCAGGTCTAAACCAGGACTAAACCAGGACTAAACCAGGTCTAAACCAGGACTAAACCAGACTAAACCAGGACTAAACCAGTTCTAAACCAGGTCTAAACCAGGACTAAACCAGGACTAAACCAGGACTAAACCAGGTCTAAACCAGGACTAAACCAGGACTAAACCAGGACTAAACCAGGACTAAACCAGGACTAAACCAGGTCTAAACCAGGACTAAACCAGGACTAAACCAGGTCTAAACCAGGACTAAACCAGGTCTAAACTAGGACTAAACCAGCTCTAAACCAGGACTAAACCAGGTCTAAACCAGGACTAAACCAGGGCTAAACCAGGGCTAAACCAGGTCTAAACCAGGACTAAACCAGGTCTAAACCAGGGCTAAACCAGGACTAAACCGGGTCTAAACCAGGACTAAACCAGGACTAAACCAGGTCTAAACCAGGACTAAACCAGGTCTAAACCAGGTCTAAACCAGGGCTAAACCAGGTCTAAACCAGGGCTAAACCAGGTCTAAACCAGGACTAAACCAGGTCTAAACCAGGGCTAAACCAGGGCTTAACCAGGACTAAACCAGGACTAAACCAGGTCTAAACCAGGTCTAAACCAGGACTAAACCAGGACTAAACCAGGTCTAAACCAGGACTAAACCAGGACTAAACCAGGTCTAAACCAGGTCTAAACCAGGACTAAACCAGGACTAAACCAGGTCTAAACCAGGACTAAACCAGGACTAAAAGAAAACTAAACCAATACTAAACCAGGACTAAACCAGGACTAAACCAGGGCTAAACCAGGTCTAAACCAGGTCTAAACCAGGACTAAACCAGGACTAAAACAGAACTAAACCAATACTAAACCAATACTAAACCAGGTCTAAACCAGGTTTAAACCAGGTCTAAACCAGGACTAAACCAGGTCTAAACCAGGTTTAAACCAGGTCTAAACCAGGTCTAAACCAGGACTAAACCAGGACTAAACCAGGTCTAAACCAGGTTTAAACCAGGTCTAAACCAGGTCTAAACCAGGACTAAACCAGGTCTAAACCAGGTCTAAACCAGGACTAAACCAGGACTAAACCAGGTCTAAACCAGGTCTAAACCAGGTCTAAACCAGGACTAAACCAGGACTAAACCAGGTCTAAACCAGGTTAAAACCAGGTCTAAACCAGGACTAAACCAGATCTAAACCAGGACTAAACCAGGACTAAACCAGGACTAAACCAGGTCTAAACCAGGTCTAAACCAGGTCTAAACCAGGACTAAACCAGGACTAAACCAGGTCTAAACCAGGTTAAAACCAGGTCTAAACCAGGACTAAACCAGATCTAAACCAGGACTAAACCAGGACTAAACCAGGACTAAACCAGGTCTAAACCAGGTCTAAACCAGGTCTAAACCAGGTATAAACCAGGTCTAAACCAGGACTAAACCAGGTCTAAACCAGGACTAAACCAGGACTAAACCAGGTCTAAACCAGGTCTTAACCAGGTCTTAACCAGGACTAAACCAGGACTAAACCAGGTCTAAACCAGGACTAAACCAGGACTAAACCAGGACTAAACCAGGACTAAACCAGGACTAAACCAGGACTAAAACAGAACTAAACCAGGACTAAACCAGGACTAAACCAGGACTAAACCAGGTCTAAACCAGGTCTAAACCAGGACTAAACCAGGTCTAAACCAGGTCTAAACCAGGACTAAACCAGGTCTAAACCAGGACTAAACCAGGTCTAAACCAGGACTAAACCAGGTCTAAACCAGGTCTAAACCAGGACTAAACCAGGACTAAACCAGGTCTAAACCAGGTCTAAACCAGGACTAAACCAGGACTAAACCAGGTCTAAACCAGGACTAAACCAGGTCTAAACCAGGTCTAAACCAGGACTAAACCAGGTCTAAACCAGGTCTAAACCAGGTCTAAACCAGGACTAAACCAGGTCTAAACCAGGTCTAAACCAGGACTAAACCAGGACTAAACCAGGTCTAAACCAGGTCTAAACCAGGACTAAACCAGGACTAAACCAGGTCTAAACCAGGACTAAACCAGGACTAAAAGAAAACTAAACCAATACTAAACCAGGACTAAACCAGGACTAAACCAGGGCTAAACCAGGTCTAAACCAGGTCTAAACCAGGACTAAACCAGGACTAAAACAGAACTAAACCAATACTAAACCAATACTAAACCAGGTCTAAACCAGGTTTAAACCAGGTCTAAACCAGGACTAAACCAGGTCTAAACCAGGTTTAAACCAGGTCTAAACCAGGTCTAAACCAGGACTAAACCAGGTCTAAACCAGGACTAAACCAGGACTAAACCAGGTCTAAACCAGGTCTAAACCAGGACTAAACCAGGACTAAACCAGGTCTAAACCAGGACTAAACCAGACTAAACCAGGACTAAACCAGTTCTAAACCAGGACTAAACCAGGACTAAACCAGGTCTAAACCAGGTCTAAACCAGGACTAAACCAGGACTAAACCAGGACTAAACCAGGACTAAACCAGGTCTAAACCAGGACTAAACCAGGACTAAACCAGGTCTAAACCAGGACTAAACCAGGTCTAAACTAGGACTAAACCAGGTCTAAACCAGGACTAAACCAGGTCTAAACCAGGACTAAACCAGGGCTAAACCAGGGCTAAACCAGGTCTAAACCAGGACTAAACCAGGTCTAAACCAGGGCTAAACCAGGACTAAACCGGGTCTAAACCAGGACTAAACCAGGACTAAACCAGGTCTAAACCAGGACTAAACCAGGTCTAAACCAGGTCTAAACCAGGTCTAAACCAGGTCTAAACCAGGGCTAAACCAGGTCTAAACCAGGACTAAACCAGGTCTAAACCAGGGCTAAACCAGGGCTTAACCAGGGCTTAACCAGGACTAAACCAGGACTAAACCAGGTCTAAACCAGGTCTAAACCAGAACTAAACCAGGGCTAAACCAGGACTAAACCAGGTCTAAACCAGGACTAAACCAGGTCTAAACCAGGTCTAAACCAGGTCTAAACCAGGTCTAAACCAGGGCTAAACCAGGACTAAACCAGGACTAAACCAGGACTAAACCAGGTCTAAACCAGGGCTAAACCAGGGCTAAACCAGGACTAAACCAGGACTAAACCAGGTCTAAACCAGGACTAAACCAGGACTAAACCAGGATAAACTCACCCCTCGTCCGCGGTTGCCTTTGGGTCCTGGGAATCCTTTGGGCCCCTGTGGTCCGTCCTCTCCCTGAAACAGAAAATAAGAATTTATAAACCAGAACTAAACCAGGACTAAACCAGGTCTAACCCAGTTCTAAGCCAGGTCTAATCCAGGACTAAACCAGGTCTAAACCAGGTCTAATCCAGGACCAGTTCTCCTCTCGGCCCCTGCTCCCTCTCTGTTCTTCTCTCTGTGCTGTGTGTTATTGCTGAGAAGCCGAGGCTCAGGGCCAAAACTCCGTCTAAACTCTTCCAGATTCGATTTTCCGTTTTGATTTGTTTTTGTTTTTTCAGTAATTTCTCACATTACAACTCACTCACAACTCTCACAGAGACTGAGAGCAGGACTGAGACCAGATCTACTGCAAACTCAAGTACTGGACTGAGACCAGGACTGATCCAGGGGAAGGTTCATTTAAGTCTGACTCACCACTAAACCGGGATGACCTGGGAAGCCTGGATCTCCCTGAGGACAGAGAGAAGACACTCACATGAACAAACCTGGACAAAGAGCAGAACAAAGTCCGCTCTAAAGTCTCAGGAACAGAATAAAGTCTGAAGTCTCCAGGGAGGGCTGTACCTTGGCTCCCGGTGGTCCTTGGGGTCCGTACCCGTCTCTGCCGTCCCCGCCCTGGAACACAGAGTTTATAATAATAACAATAATAGTAACAATAATAATAATGCATTAGTCTTACACAGTGCTTTTCTAGGCACTAACCCTGAGACCCTGACACCCTGCCGCCCCGACCGCCAGCCTTCGGGTTAGTGGGCCGACCTGAGACCCTGCCGCCCTGACCGCCGGCCTTCGGGTTAGTGGGCCGACCTGAGACCCTGCCGCCCTGACCGCCGGCCTTCGGGTTAGTGGGCCGACCTGAGACCCTGCCGCCCTGACCGCCAACCTTTGGGTTAGTGGGCCGACCCGAGACCCTGCCGCCCTGACCGCCGGCCTTCGGGTTAGTGGGCCGACCTGAGACCCTGCCGCCCTGACCGCCAGCCTTCAGGTTAGTGGGCCGACCTGAGACCCTGCCGCCCTGACCGCCAGCCTTCAGGTTAGTGGGCCGACCCGAGACCCTGCCGCCCTGACCGCCGGCCTTCAGGTTAGTGGGCCGCCCCGAGACCCTGCCGCCCTGACCGCCAACCTTTGGGTTAGTGGGCCGACCTGAGACCCTGCCGCCCTGACCTCCAACCTTTGGGTTAGTGGGCCGACCCGAGACCCTGCCGCCCTGACCGCCGGCCTTCGGGTTAGTGGGCCGACCCGAGACCCTGCCGCCCTGACCGCCAGCCTTCAGGTTAGTGGGCCGACCCGAGACCCTGCCGCCCTGACTGCCGGCCTTCGGGTTAGTGGGCCGACCTGAGACCCTGCCGCCCTGACCTCCAACCTTTGGGTTAGTGGGCCGACCTGAGACCCTGCCGCCCTGACCGCCAGCCTTCAGGTTAGTGGGCCGACCCGAGACCCTGCCGCCCTGACCGCCGGCCTTCAGGTTAGTGGGCCGACCTGAGACCCTGCCGCCCTGACCGCCGGCCTTCGGGTTAGTGGGCCGACCCGAGACCCTGCCGCCCTGACCGCCGGCCTTCAGGTTAGTGGGCCGACCCGAGACCCTGCCGCCCTGACCGCCGGCCTTCGGGTTAGTGGGCCGACCCGAGACCCTGCCGCCCTGACCGCCGGCCTTCAGGTTAGTGGGCCGACCCGAGACCCTGCCGCCCTGACCGCCGGCCTTCGGGTTAGTGGGCCGACCTGAGACCCTGCCGCCCCGACCGCCAGCCTTCGGGTTAGTGGGCTGACCTGAGACCCTGCCACCCTGACCGCCGGCCTTCGGGTTAGTGGGCCGACCTGAGACCCTGCCGCCCTGACCGCCGGCCTTCGGGTTAGTGGGCCGACCTGAGACCCTGCCGCCCTGACCGCCGGCCTTCGGGTTAGTGGGCCGACCTGAGACCCTGCCGCCCTGACCTCCAGCCTTCGGGTTAGTGGGCCGACCTGAGACCCTGCCGCCCCGACCGCCAGCCTTTGGGTTAGTGGGCTGACCTGAGACCCTGCCGCCCTGACCGCCGGCCTTTGGGTTAGTGGGCCGACCTGAGACCCTGCCGCCCTGACCGCCGGCCTTCGGGTTAGTGGACCGACCTGAGACCCTGCCGCCCCGACCGCCGGCCTTCAGGTTAGTGGGCCGACCCGAGACCCTGCCGCCCTGACCGCCAGCCTTTGGGTTAGTGGGCCGACCTGAGACCCTGCCGCCCTGACCGCCAGCCTTTGGGTTAGTGGGCCGACCTGAGACCCTGCCGCCCTGACCGCCAGCCTTTGGGTTAGTGGGCCGACCTGAGACCCTGCCGCCCTGACCGCCAGCCTTTGGGTTAGTGGGCCGACCTGAGACCCTGCCGCCCTGACCGCCGGCCTTCAGGTTAGTGGGCCGACCCGAGACCCTGCCGCCCTGACCGCCGGCCTTCGGGTTAGTGGACCGACCTGAGACCCTGCCGCCCCGACCGCCGGCCTTCAGGTTAGTGGGCCGACCTGAGACCCTGCCGCCCTGAATCTGTCACCAAGAGACTCTGTGTCCTCCACATCACATTTAAACAGTCACTTAATAAAAACAATCCTTCCACTTTACCCGGGGCTGGGTCGTGAAGGCAGCAGACTTCCCTCTCATGCCTCAGCTGCTCCTCTCAATGTGGAGGAGCAGCGCTCTACTCCGAGCTCCTCTCCCTGTCTCTAAGGGAGCGCTGTGTGAAGGAAACTCATTTCGGTCCCTCACTGAAGGTCCTGGTTCCATGAAGCCAACAGGACAACATCATCTGCAAAAAGCAGAGATGAAATCCTCTGGGCCCCAAACCGGACTCCCTCGGGCCCCTGGCTGCTCCTAGGAACTCTGTCCATAAAAAAAATGAACAGAACCAGCGACAAAGGACAGCCCTGAGTCCAACCTGCACTGGGACAGCTCTGACTGCAGAGAACCTGGTCCTGCTCCGGTCGTACAGAGACAGCGCTGAGCAGAGGGCCCCGGGCCCCATACTCCCAGAGCAAACCTAAACTCTCTGCATCATTGGACAATATTTTTGGCTATGGAATGAAGTGTAAGTATATATACTTTGTTGTCTACTATTTTGTTAGTATAAAATAATTCATTAATGGAAATAACTATTTTTATTACATTTACTTACAATATCTAAACATCAGGATCGGACAAAAGTATAAAAGTCCCCAAAACAGCAGTATCAACGACTACAGTAACACAGGCCTGCAAAATATTTCATTTTTAAGCATCAACCAGGTTTTTCAAACAAGTTACACATCTCAGCAGCAATTAGGCCTGAGCTAAACCATTTCAAACATATCTCAAACTGTAATACTAATAATAACACTATTTTCTTAAAAGTTGCGATTTTTTTTTTCTTAAAAATATTAGCTAGAACTATAAAAACTAACAAAATCTGTTTTTAAACATATATGAGGTGGTAATAATCTAATTAAAAATACCTGTATGTGAACAGGCCAAGCCTAACTACTTTTTAAAATGATATTGTTGTGTTATTAGGCAGTTTTTTTGGGCTCCTGCAGCTGATTGTGTTCCTCTCAGATCTTCTCTGCTGTAGAACATCAGTCATTAACAAACACAGGAAGTTTGCTGTGCTGTAGGTTTTCAGGAAGGTTATTAACCTGCAACATTAACGTTTAAAGAACAATGACCTCAAACTTCATTGTTGTCTAAATACGCTGCCCATTCAACTTTTTAGGCAACTATATCACCATGGCAACACAGACAGCTTTTCAGAGTGACACCAGACAAAACTAGAAAGCACCGTCTCCTCCTCCTTCCCATAAACACAACTGCTGCTGCTGAGCACCTGCCTCCTCTGTGCACTCAACCTCCGCACTGCTCCTCCGCGCCGCTCCTCCGCGCCGCTCTGTGAGTGCACCCTTCGCGCTGCTCCTCCGCGCTGCTCTGTGAATACGCCCTCCGTGCTGCTCCTCCGCGCTGCTCCTCCACGCTGCTCCTCCGTGCTGCTCCTCCGTGCTGCTCTGTGAATACGCCCTCCGTGCTGCTCCTCCGCACTGCTCCTCCGCGCTGCTCTGTGAGTGCGCCCTCCGCGCCGCTCCTCCGTGCCGCTCCTCCGTGCCGCTCCTCCGTGCCGCTCCTCCGCACTGCTCCTCCGTGCTGCTCTGTGAGTACGTCCTCCGTGCTGCTCTGTGAGTGCGCCCTCCGCGCTGCTTCTCCGTGCCGCTCTGATTATGATTGTGCCCGACCTTGGGGCTGCACCGCCACATCTCACCTCTGCGCCGCTTTGTCTGTGGCTCAACCCGATCTCCGGCTGCATTACCGCTGCTGCTGCTGAGAGGAGCTGCTCTGCTGGAGCAGGGGACGGCCCACAGACAGTGGTAAGTGCAGCAAAAAGCAGTTTTAAAGGAAAATCTCAGCGATAATTGGCCAAAGTTGGGTAAAAGTTATGGAGTTTGGACACAGTTGCAGGGTTGCGCTGAATTCGCAGGGTTTGCTTGATCTATTGCTGTGAGCAACTGCCGGGTTGCTTCCCCTGAAGCACAGTTGTCTTCCTTGTTATTTTCATCATTGTTAGTTTTTTTTTTTTTTAAAGCCAGTTAGTTTTTAATTTTGATTAAACGCCTTTTGGCAGTTAGCTATTTTTATTTGTCATTTGATCATTTTGATCTTAATGCAGATTTATTTAAATTGCTGCTCACTGGGGCCCCCTGCTGGCCGAGGCCCTAGGCCATAGCCAATGTACTCTCACTGCGGGACACTCCAGAGTAGAGGAGAGTCCAGCCCCTCAGCAGGAGTTGGGTTTCAGAGCCCGACTATCTCTAGCTAATACTGCTCAACTTCCTGCACAAGCTCAGGCTCCTTCCCCCAGCGAGGTGACGTTCATGTCTCAAGATGGTTTGGGTGCTCGCCTTCGACTGCCACCCAGGTCACACATCACAGGCTCGTTATGGTCCTTCCTGCGGGTGGTGGGCCTACAGGAAGTAGAGCCCTCGTAGCCTTTTCAGGCTGGGCCCATGGGAGCAGACCCGGCCACCAGGCACTGTGAGCCCAGTGGGCTCCGGGGCCCCGGTGATGCCACTCCGGCAGACGTAATGGACCTCGTTGTTATTTTTGTCATAATGGCCTTCAGAACAGCTCTTAGTCAGGCTCATCACCTAGGCTCTGTTTGCCATGGGACGCCCCACCAGGGGCATTACCCCCAGACAACAGAGCTCCTGGGATCACTTGAGCTCTCTAACCCCTCCACTGCAATAAGGTGGCGGTTCAAGGTTAGTAATAAAAATAACAATAATGCATCAAATTTATTTAGTGAGACCCAGGTCTCAGCGGGGGTCAGATTAGACCCAGGTCTCAGCGGGGGTCAGATTAGACCCAGACCTCAGCGGGGGTCAGATTAGACCCAGGTCTCACCGGGGGTCCTGTCGGCCCCTGACGTCCGGGCTGTCCCTGCAGTCCTGGCTCTCCTGGTTGGCCCTGAACAGAAAATGAAGGAGTGAGTAAAGTGATCCTGGGCTCAGTTAAAGCGAGGTTAGACCGGACCCAGTGTGGTCCTCGGTGAACTTTGACCTTCTGTCCGTTGGCTCCGTGGCGCCCGCTCAGACCTGGACCTCCAGCTGCGCCGGGTCCTCCCTGAAACACACAGGAGGTTTAACACGGACCGGACCAGGGCTGCAGCTAACCATTCTTTAGTTAAGCAATGACTCGTGAGTCAATTATTTTCACAATGAATGGATTAATAATGGGACAGTGAAGCCTGAATTTGCCCTGGAGCTATAAGAATGACAAGGTCTTAATAAATTCTGGTTTTATTGTTTCCATTAAAAATTGGTGATAATGCGATAAAAAGGCTTAGCTGAGCTGTAAGAAGACTTACATCCAGCTCATTTACTCACAAAGATGTTTTTGATTCAAAAACACACATTTTACTTTGTGTTAAACAGTTTTTGTGTTTACTGCTCTGTTTTGGGAATAAAACCACTTCTGTCACCAACTGTGTGACAGTGATTAATCCATTACTCACATAGGTGATGATTTTTTCAATAAATTATTGATTATTTATATATTTAATATTCAGTTGAATATAATCAATTAATCTGATTAATCTGATTATTCTGATTTATCTGATTGATTATTCTGATTTATCTGATTAATCTGATTATTCTGATTTATCTGATTTATCTGATTTATCTGATTATTCTGATTTATCTGATTTATCTGATTATTCTGATTTATCTGATTTATCTGATTAATCTGATTATTCTGATTTATCTGATTAATCTGATTATTCTGATTTATCTGATTTATCTGATTAATCTGATTATTCTGATTTATCTGATTAATCTGATTAATCTGATTATTCTGATTTATCTGATTAATCTGATTAATCTGATTATTCTGATTTATCTGATTATTCTGATTATTCTGATTTATCTGATTAATCTGATTAATCTGATTAATCTGATTGATTTATCTGATTAATCTGATTAATCTGATTAATCTGATTTATCTGATTAATCTGATTATTCTGATTTATCTGATTGATTAATCTGATTAATCTCATTATTCTGATTTATCTGATTAATCTAATTATTCTGATTTATCTGATTATTCTGATTTATCTGATTGATTATTCTGATTTATCTGATTATTCTGATTTATCTGATTTATCTGATTATTCTGATTTATCTGATTATTCTGATTTATCTGATTAATCTGATTATTCAGATTTATCTGATTATTCTGATTTATCTGATTAATCTGATTTATCTGATTAATCTGATTAATCTGATTATTCTGATTTATCTGATTAATCTGATTATTCTGATTAATCTGATTATTATGATTTATCTGATTGATTTATCTGATTAATCTGATTAATCTGATTATTCTGATTTATCTGATTAATCTGATTATTCTGATTAATCTGATTATTCTGATTTATCTGATTATTCTGATTTATCTGATTAATCTGATTAATCTGATTATTCTGATTTATCTTATTATTCTGATTTATCTGATTAATCTGATTATTCTGATTTATCTGATTATTCTGATTTATCTGATTTATCTGATTATTCAGATTTATCTGATTATTCTGATTTATCTGATTAATCTGATTATTCTGATTAATCTGATTTATCTGATTTATCTGATTAATCTGATTAATCTGATTATTCTGATTTATCTGATTTATCTGATTAATCTGATTAATCTGATTATTCTGATTTATCTGATTTATCTGATTATTCTGATTTATCTGATTTATCTGATTTATCTGATTAATCTGATTATTCTGATTAGTTGTTGCAGCCCTAGCCCTCAGTCTGGACCTGGGTCTGGACCTGGGTCTGGACCTGGGTCTGGACCTGGGTCTGGACCTGGGTCTGGGGGGTAGAGTTGGTGCAGAGTTTGGAGGAGAGGACTTCACGTCTGAGCTGAGTCTCACCTGAGCTCCAGGTAAACCAGGAGGTCCTGGGGGCCCGGGGTCACCGCGCTGTCCTCTGGGCCCCTGCACACACACACACACACACACACACACACACACACACACACACACACACACACATTTAACACACATTTAACACACATTTAACACACACACACACATCTGTAACACACACATCTGTAACACACACACACATCTGTAACACACACACACATCTGTAACACACACATCTGTAACACAGACACATCTGTAACACACACATCTGTAACACACACACATCTGTAACACACACACATCTGTAACACACACACATCTGTAACACACACATCTGTAACACACACACATCTGTAACACACACACATCTGTAACACACACACATCTGTAACACACACATCTGTAACACACATCTGCAGGTCATGTGAAGGTTCTGAGTCATTCAGGACCTCTCTCTGGGAGGGAAATACTGGATATAAATCTCCAGTCTCACAGCAGTTTTCCTCAGAAACGATAAAGTTCTTCAGAGGAAAAACCAAACGTCTTCCAGAAACAAAGCTGGTCCCGAGGACCTTCTGTTCAGCCTGGTTCCAGAAACAAAGCTGGTCCTGAGGACCTTCTGTTCAGCCTGGTTCCAGAAACAAAGC
This sequence comes from Bostrychus sinensis, assembly GCA_020698575.1. Lineage (NCBI taxonomy): Eukaryota > Metazoa > Chordata > Actinopteri > Gobiiformes > Eleotridae > Bostrychus > Bostrychus sinensis. The sequence continues at coordinate 43,165,210 of CM036243.1, read as the reverse complement.
TGGTCCTGAGGACCTTCTGTTCAGCCTGGTTCCAGAAACAAAGCTGGTCCCGAGGACCTTCTGTTCAGCCTGGTTCCAGAAACAAAGCTGGTCCTGAGGACCTTCTGTTCAGCCTGGTTCCAGAAACAAAGCTGGTCCCGAGGACCTTCTGTTCAGCCTGGTTCCAGAAACAAAGCTGGTCCTGAGGACCTTCTGTTCAGCCTGGTTCCAGAAACAAAGCTGGTCCTGAGGAGCTTCTGTTCAGCCTGGTTCCAGAAACAAAGCTGGTCCCGAGGACCTTCTGTTCAGCCTGGTTCCAGAAACAAAGCTGGTCCCGAGGACCTTCTGTTCAGCCTGGTTCCAGAAACAAAGCTGGTCCTGAGGAGCTTCTGTTCAGCCTGGTTCCAGAAACAAAGCTGGTCCTGAGGACCTTCTGTTCAGCCTGGTTCCAGAAACAAAGCTGGTCCTGAGGACCTTCTGTTCAGCCTGGTTCCAGAAACAAAGCTGGTCCTGAGGTTTCTCTGTAGCTACTGGAGGAACCCAGCTCTGATTGGTGGATCTGGCTTTACCTGAGGTCCTGAGGGTCCAGGTGTTCCCCGAGCTCCAGGCTCTCCTACAAGTCCAGCTGCTCCCTGTGAACACATCTGTCTGTCACATCTGTCTGTCACATCTGTCTGTCACATCTGTCTGTCACATCTGTCTGTAACATCTGTCTGTAACATCTGTCTGTCACATCTGTCTGTCACATCTGTCTGTAACATCTGTCTGTAACATCTGTCTGTAACATTTGTCTGTAACATTTGTCTGTCACATCTGTCTGTCACATCTGTCTGTAACATCTGTCTGTAACATCTGTCTGTAACATCTGTCTGTAACATCTGTCTGTAACATCTGTCTGTCACATCTGTCTGTCACATCTGTCTGTCACATCTGTCTGTCAATCTGTCTGTCACATCTTCTGTATCTGTCACATCTGTCTGTCACATCTGTCTGTAACATCTGTCTGTAACATCTGTCTGTCACATCTGTCTGTCACATCTGTCTGTCACATCTGTCTGTCACATCTGTCTGTCACATCTGTCTGTAACATCTGTCTGTCACATCTGTCTGTAACATCTGTCTGTCACATCTGTCTGTAACATCTGTCTGTAACATCTGTCTGTAACATCTGTCTGTAACATCTCTGTCACATCTGTCTGTCACATCTGTCTGTCACATCTGTCTGTAACATCTGTCTGTCACATCTGTCTGTAACATCTGTCTGTCACATCTGTCTGTAACATCTGTCTGTAACATCTGTCTGTAACATCTGTCTGTCACATCTGTCTGTCACATCTGTCTGTCACATCTGTCTGTAACATCTGTCTGTCACATCTGTCTGTAACATCTGTCTGTCACATCTGTCTGTCACATCTGTCTGTAACATCTGTCTGTAACATCTGTCTGTCACATCTGTCTGTCACATCTGTCTGTCACATCTGTCTGTAACATCTGTCTGTAACATCTGTCTGTCATTCAGCAGAACCGGCCCAGTCCCGTGTCCATGAACCTGGACTTGACCCTGGTGGTGGACGGTTCCAGGGAGGTTCCTCAGGATGAGTTCCAGGGGGCGCAGGAGCTCCTGGGGTCCGTGGTGTCTCAGGTCCAGCTCAGTCCCCAGCCCCAGAGACCGGCTGCGGGACAGGTCCGAGTCGCCCTGGTCCAACAGAGCGGCTCCGTCCCCACGCTGGAGTTCGGACTGGACCGGTACCAGAACCTGCAACAGGTCCGGACTCACCTGGTCCAGAGCCTCCAGCAGCAGAGAGGGTCTTCGCTGATGGGACAGACCCTGGACTACGCTCTGAGACAGGTGAGCACCAAAGACGCACCTGTCCAGGTGAAGTGTGTCTCTGAGCGTCGGCCCGGCGATGAACCCCGGTCTCTGGTCTCTGCAGGTCTTTAAGTCCAGTCCCGCTCGCAGACAGAAGGCGCTGTTGTTCGTGGCGGGTACTCAGTCCCCGTCCCAGAAGGACCGGGCCCGGCTGGACTTCCTTTCCCAGAAGGCCTTGTGTGAGGGCGTGGCCGTGTTCGTGCTCACCGTGGGCTCCGGGTTTAACCGCACTCAGGTGGAGAGGCTCGCCAGTCCTCCTCTGGACCAGCACCTGATCCACTTAGACCGGCTCAGAGCGGACCAGCAGGACTACGCCCAGAGGTTCTTCAGGGTCTTCCTCTCAGCGCTCAGCAGTAAGACCTGGTTTAGTCCTGGTTTAGTCCTGGTTTAGACCTGGTGTAGTCCTGGTTTAGTCCTGGTGTAGTCCTGGTTTAGTCCTGGTTTAGTCCTGGTCTGGTCTGAACACCTGTGTGTGTTTGTTTCAGAGAAAGTGAACTCGTATCCTCCAGCGGCTCAACAGAGAAGCTGCAGAGAGTTCCAGGGAGGACCGACGGGCGGGTAACACCACAGTACACACCTAAACATCACCAAAACATCACCACAACATCACCAAAACATTACCAAAACATCACAAAAACATCACCACAACATGGCCACAACATCGCCACAGCATCACCAAAACATCACCAAAACATCACCAAAACATTCCCAAAAAATCACCAAAACATAACCACATCACCAAAACATGGCCACAGCATCACTACAACATGACCACAACATCACTACAACATCACCAAAACATCACCAAAACATTACCAAAACATCACCAAAACATCACCACAACATCACCACAACATGGCCACAGCATCACCAAAACATCACCAAAACATTCTCAAAAAATCACCAAAACATAACCACATCACCACAACATGGCCACAGCATCACTACAACATGACCACAACATCACTACAACATCACCAAAACATTACCAAAACATCACCAAAACATCACCACAACATCACCACAACATGGCCACAACATGACCACAACATGACCACAACATGGCCACAACATCACTACAACATCACTAAAACATCACCAAAACATTACCAAAACATCACCAAAACATCACCACAACATCACCACAGCATGACCACAGCATGACCACAACATCACCACAACATGGCCACAACATCACTACAACATCGCCACAACATCACCACAACATGGCCACAACATGACCACAACATCACCACAACATGGCCACATCACTACATCACCAAAACATCACCAAAACATTACCAAAACATCACCAAAAAATCACCACAACATCGCCACAACATGGCCACAACATGACCACAACATCACCACAACATGACCACAACATGGCCACAACATGGCCACAACATGGCCACAACATCACCACAACATGGCCACAGCATGGCCACAGCATGGCCACAACATGACCACAACATGACCACAACATGGCCACAGCATGGCCACAACATAACCACAACATGACAACAACATGGCCACAACATCACCACAACATGGCCACAACATGGCCACAACATGGCCACAACATGACCACAACATCACCACAACATGGCCACAGCATGACCACAACATGGCCACAACATGGCCACAACATCACTACAACATCACCAAAACATCACCAAAACATTACCAAAACATCACCAAAACATCACCACAACATGACCACAGCATGACCACAACATGGCCACAACATGGCCACAACATGGCCACAACATGGCCACAACATCACCACAACATGGCCACAACATCACCACAACATGGCCACAACATGACCACATCACCACAACATGGCCACAACATGGCCACAACATGGCCACAACATCACCACAACATGGCCACAACATGACCACATCACCACAACATGGCCACAACATGGCCACAACATGGCCACAACATGGCCACAACATGACCACAACATCACCACAACATGGCCACAACATCACCACAACATCACCACAACATTGCCACAACATGGCCACAACATGACCACAGCATGACCACAACATGGCCACAACATCACCACAACATCACCACAACATGGCCACAACATGGCCACAACATGACCACAGCATGACCACAACATGGCCACAACATCACCACAACATCACCACAACATCCCCACAACATGGCCACATCACTACAACATCACCAAAACATCACCAAAACATTACCAAAACATCACCAAAACATCACCACAACATGGCCACAACATGGCCACAACATGGCCACAACAACACCACAACATGGCCACAGCATGACCACAGCATGACCACAACATGGCCACAACATCGCCACAACATGGCCACAACATGGCCACAACATCGCCACAACATCACCACAACATGGCCACAACATGACCACATCACCACAACATGGCCACAACATGGCCACAACATGGCCACAACATGGCCACAACATGACCACAACATCACCACAACATGGCCACAACATCACCACAACATCACCACAAAATCGCCACAACATGGCCACAACATGACCACAGCATGACCACAACATGGCCACAACATCACCACAACATGGCCACAACATGGCCACAACATGGCCACAACATGACCACAGCATGACCACAACATGGCCACAACATCACCACAACATCACCACAACATCGCCACAACATGGCCACAACATCACTACAACATCACCAAAACATCACCAAAACATTACCAAAACATCACCAAAACATCACCACAACATGGCCACAACATAGCCACAACATGGCCACAACATCACCACAACATGGCCACAGCATGACCACAGCATGACCACAACATGGCCACAACATGACCACATCACCACAACATGACCACAACATGACCACATCACCACAACATGACCACAACATGACCACAACATGGCCACAACATGGCCACAACATGGCCACAACATGGCCACAACATGACCAAAACATCGCCACAACATGGCCACAACATCATCACAACATCACCACAACATCGCCACAACATGGCCACAACATGATCACAGCATGACCACAGCATGACCACAACATGGCCACAACATCACCACAACATGGCCACAACATGGCCACAACATGACCACAGCATGACCACAACATGGCCACAACATCACCACAACATGGCCACAACATGGCCACAACATGGCCACAACATGACCACAGCATGACCACAACATGGCCACAACATCGCCACAACATCACCAAAAAATGACCACAACATCACCACAACATGGCCACAACATCGCCACAACATGGCCACAACATGACCACAGCATGACCACAACATGGCCACAACATGGCCACAACATCACCAAAAAATGACCACAACATCACCACAACATGGCCACAACATGGCCACAACATCACTACAACATCACCAAAACATCACCAAAACATTACCAAAACATCACCACAACATGACCACAACATCGCCACAACATCACCACAACATGGCCACAACATCACTACAACATCACCAAAACATCACCAAAACATTAGCAAAACATCACCACAACATGACCACAACATCGCCACAACATCACCACAACATGGCCACAACATCACTACAACATCACCAAAACATCACCAAAACATTAGCAAAACATCACCAAAACATCACCACAACATGGCCACAACATGGCCACAACATGGCCACAACATCACCACAACATGGCCACAGCATGACCACAGCATGACCACAACATGGCCACAACATCGCCACAACATCACCACAACATGGCCACAACATGACCACAACATCACCACAACATGACCACAACATCACCACAACATGGCCACAACATGGCCACAACATGGCCACAACATGGCCACAACATGACCACAACATCGCCACAACATCGCCACAACATGACCACAGCATGACTACAACATGGCCACAACATCACCACAACATTACCACAACATCGCCACAACATGGCCACAACATGACCACAACATGGCCACAAAATGGCCACAACATCACCACAACATGGCCACAACATCGCCACAACATGGCCACAACATGGCCACAACATGGCCACAACATGACCACAGCATGACCACAACATGGCCACAACATCGCCACAACATCACCAAAAAATGACCACAACATCACCACAACATGGCCACAACATGGCCACAACATGGCCACAACATGGCCACAACATCACCACAACATGGCCACAGCATGACCACAACATCACCACAACATGACCACAACATCGCCACAACATGACCACAACATCACCACAACATGACCACAACATGGCCACAGCATGACCACAGCATGACCACAACATGGCCACAACATCACCACAACATCACCACAACATGGCCACAACATGACCACAACATCACCACAACATGACCACAACATCGCCACAACATGACCACAACATCGCCACAACATCGCCACAACATGACCACAGCATCACTACAACATGGCCACAACATCACCACAACATTACCACAACATCGCCACAACATGGCCACAACATGACCACAACATGGCCACAACATGACCACAGCATGGCCACAACATGACCACAGCATGACCACAACATCGCCACAACATGGCCACAACATGACCACAACATGGTCACAACATGACCACATCACCACAACATGGCCACAACATGGCCACAACATGGCCACAACATGGCCACAACATGACCACAGCATGACCACAACATCGCCACAACATGGCCACAACATGACCACAACATGGTCACAACATGGCCACAACATCACCACAACATGGCCACAACATCGCCACAACATGGCCACAGCATGGCCACAGCATGACCACAACATGGCCCCAACATGGCCACAACATGGCCACATCATGGCCACAACATCACCACAACATCGCCACAACATCGCCACAACATGGCCACAACATGGCCACAACATGGCCACAACATCACCACAACATGGCCACAGCATGACCACAGCATGACCACAACATGGCCACAACATCGCCACAACATCACCACAACATGGCCACAACATGACCACATCACCACAACATGACCACAACATCACCACAACATGGCCACAACATGGCCACAACATGACCACAACATCGCCACAACATCGCCACAACATGGCCACAACATGGCCACAACATGACCACAGCATGACCACAACATGGCCACAACATCGCCACAACATCACCAAAAAATGACCACAACATCACCACAACATGGCCACAACATGGCCACAACATGGCCATAACATGGCCACAACATGACCACAACATGGCCCACAACATGGCCCAACATGGCCACAAACATGGCCACACATGGCAACAACATGGCCACAACCAATCGCCACACATGGCCACAGCAGGCCACGAGCCATGGACCACAACATGGC